>PVIJ01001875.1:0-180476 GCA_004024925.1 Scalopus aquaticus
TTTTTCTCTTTCTTTCTGGCTTATTTCACTGAGTATGATCCCCTCTAATTCCATCCATGTCGCTGCAAATTGCATGTGTTTATCTTCTTTCCATGCTGAATAGTATTCCATTGTGTATATGTACCACATCTTCTTTATCCAATCATCTATTTTTGGACATCTGGGTTGCTTCCATACCTTTGCTATTGTGAACAGTGCCACAATGAACATATGGGTGCATGTATCCTTTCGGATTGGTGTTTTTGTGTCCTTTGGGTAAATTCCCAAAAGTGGGATTGCTGGGTCGTATGGAAGCTCCATGTTTAGCAGTTTGAGGAATCGCCATACAGCTTTCCATAGTGGTTGGACCAGTTCACTGAATGTGACTATTACTTTTTTATAATCATTAGAAACAGTGAACCTCATTTAGTTGGAGGAGATGTAAGTTTGTCCTTCTAGGCCTTTCCTGATGAGTCCAATTCCGATCAGCATTCCTGATTTCCCGTTGCTGCTTCTCTCTTTGTGCTCTCTTTTTGGTAACATTTATTACAGAAATTTTCACATATGCTTTTTAAAATGTTCTTTTCCATTACTAAGTGGTGTGTGTTCATTAGCAAAAAACTCAGGAAGAAAATATGTGGGAAGTATAAAGAAACGAAAATCATCTGTGATTTCTCTCATCCCAAGAGCCCCACCAAGAATTCTTGGGGTACATTACCTTCTAGCCTCTTTTCTGTCCGTGCCTTGGTGTGCACTGAGACTGCCCCTCGTGACCGTGTGACTCTGGTCTTGGCATGCTCCTCAGGTTCAGCTCTGTTCAGCTCCTCGGGGACCTCCTGTTCCACATCTCGGGCGTCACTGGGAAGATGACCACAGAAACGGCCTCGGAAGATGATAACTTTGGAACTGCCCAGTCCAACAAGGTGCGTGCCCCAAGTTGATTCCTTGTGCTTTGCTGCTGGCAGGGATGTGCCCTGGCTCTCGTGCTGTGGCCGGTTTACCATTCTGCGTTCTTTGTTGCTCTCTGACACGGCAGGCAATCATCACTGCCCTGGGGGTAGACCGGCGCAACCGGGTGCTGGCAGGGCTGTACATGGGCCGCTCGGACACTCAGCTGGTGGTGAGGCAGGCGTCCCTGCACGTCTGGAAGATCGTGGTCTCCAATACCCCCCGCACCTTGCGTGAAATCCTGCCCACTCTTTTTGGACTCCTGCTGGGTTTTCTGGCCAGCACGTGTGCAGATAAGAGAACAGTAAGTTTACCAGGTCTTGCTTTGGGACCAGCCCCAGTTGCCTCCTTTCAGAGGCTAGAAATCAGGGTCTGCAGAGGCTGGGAGAGTGCTTTGGGCTCCCTATCAGGGGAACATTTAGTGGTCACTCAACAGAGCTATTAAACATCAGCTATGGGCTGCTAAGTAGGGGCCTGAGACTTGGGGATACAGCGGAGAAGAAAGGCAGCCTAGTTCTGGTCCTGGTGGACTTAGATACTAATAGAGATGGCTGTTAACCAAATATTCATACAAACAAATGGGAACTGCAGCTATGGCAAGTGCCGTGTGGCATGGCAAATGCTGATGAGGCACACTTGGTATGGCTGGGGTGGGAAGGCTTTTTAAAAGAAATGATGCTTGAAGACAAAGGATGAATAAGCATTAGCAGGTGAGAAGGTGATGAAACACTATCCAGACGGAGGGAGTAGTGTTTTCCATTCAAGGAGGGGATGTGCGACAGCCTGTGGTAGGCAGGATCGTGACAACAGTAGGGGCTGAGCGAAGACCAGTGACCTGAGTGGAGAAGCAGAGAGAAGCAAGCACATGTGAGATGCGGGTTGGGGTGGAAGGAGGTGCCCAGCCTGGGCTGAGATTACTTCTGCCAGTCCCCGTTGACCCATTCCCAACTCCTGTCCCTGGCAAGCAAACCCAATTTGACTCTAAGGAAGAGTTGTATGAGGTGTGTTTTTTCCTTTAAACATCTGTTCTAAAGTGAACTCTCTTCATTTGCGAGCACAAGGTTAAGTGACTTCTAGGATGCAATTTTTGATCCAGGGGGATTGTTCCTTGCCAAGCAGCATGTGGTGAATTTCACTGGTCAACAAATTTTTACAAAAGTCTTATCACTGAAATAAAATTAATTATTTCCTATCAGTTTGTATGTGCTCAACATGAATATGACAGTCAAATTCTAATTTTGGTTCTAATTTTTTTGGTAATCTGCAATAAATTGATGTTTACATCACGAAATGCATGCCAATCACTGGTCAACAAATTTTTACAAAAGTCATGTAACTGAAATAAAATTAGCCATTTCCTATCAATTTGTATGTGCTCAACACAAATATGACAGTGAAATTCTAATTTTGGCTCTAGTTTTTTTTGTAATCTGCAATAAATGGATGTTTACATCACGAAATGCATGCCAACAGTAATAGGCCTATGGTTAATACCTGTAAAAAATCAAGTCATAGACTACTTATTAGATTTCTTTGCTTGTCTCTTAGACAGCTGTTCAGGAGCATCTCTGGGGAGTGTCCAACAGTAGTCAGCCAGCATTGTAGTGGACCATTTTCCCTGGTATCTTTGTTCCATGGATGCGCTATCTTGATGAAAACGGTCGCCATGTTCATCACTAACCATATCACAGTTTTCAGGGAAGAAATCCAGATAGAAATGAAGGCAGTGTATCTTTAGAGACATATGGCAGCGAAGTTTCTGATACTGCATCAGCATGTCTTCTACTAGTTCCTTGTGGTTTTCTGCCCTAACATTCCCAAGAAAGTTTGTAGACACTAAGCGAAAACATTCCATATTCCATGCTTGTTTCGCATCACCTTGCAGCAAGTTGTTGAACTGGTCATCTCAATGCAGGCGGAATGTTTGGATATACTATTCTCAACTTCTTTTGATTTGTTATTGCGCTGGAAAGAGGAGGAACCAAGCAGAACTAACAGTCTTTTATGTGGTTGCTTGGCTCTCTCCACACCATGGGGACTGCAAACGGCATTGATGGTCTTTTGCCATTTAATCACTGTGAAAGCTGTGTTGTCCGTGTAGCACAGCATATATGTGGGGCCCAAGGCTTGTCTTGGTCACCAACCTTGCATCCGAAGTAAAGATGATAAGCCTTCTTCACTTGAGAAGTGATACTTTTCTTCTGGTTGGTAAAGTCACTTCCCCACAAATAGAGCAGATACTGTCCACGCTATGAACACACTTTCGAGGCATTACTGTTCTGTATTGTACCTAAATGGATAAAATAATAACAGTTCTAGGAACAGTAGCTTAAACTGTCTCACACAAAGTCTGAAATATTTTCAATGCTCAACCTTTCCGACAGGGCTTTCTATAGTGGAGTGCTGACGTCATCTTCCTTCAGCAGCCGTCTGGCAGTAGTATTGCATTGCATCAGAAAATGATGCAGTCAACTCTGAATGATGTGTGCATAATGGTATTATGCAATGCGATGCAATATTAC
Source organism: Scalopus aquaticus (assembly GCA_004024925.1). Classification (NCBI taxonomy): domain Eukaryota; kingdom Metazoa; phylum Chordata; class Mammalia; order Eulipotyphla; family Talpidae; genus Scalopus; species Scalopus aquaticus. The sequence goes on from PVIJ01001875.1 coordinate 3,450, forward strand.
ATCATTCTAGGCTGATTTAGGATGTTGTTGCAGTCCTACTGGATAAATTTACATGGTGAAACATGTAAAATGAATTATATGAAATATCTTCAAAACGAGAGCTAATAAAAAATGTTCAGGGTTGTATTCATGTTCAGCACACCAAGCTACTACAGATTAGGGCCTTTTAAAGTCAGTTATGGTCTCACTGTTGACCACTGTTTCCTGTTCATATACATATGAGGTGCCAGCCCTTGTTTTAGGCTGTGTAGGTGTGTGTGAAATGGAGATAATTTTATTTTGTATTGTTCTACAAGTGCTGTGGGGGCTCCTCAGGAGCAAGCATTTGGTGTGGTTTGGTAACAGAGGAAATTCCAGAGCTCTCATTCTGGAGTCGTCCTCTGGGTGCCCTGGGGTTTGCAGAAGTCCTGACTTCATTTCTGCTGACAGATTGCAGCAAGGACATTGGGTGATCTAGTTCGGAAGCTGGGGGAGAAAATCCTGCCTGAGATCATCCCCATCCTTGAGGAAGGCCTGAGGTCTCAGAAGAGCGACGAGAGGCAGGGCGTGTGCATTGGGCTGAGCGAGATCATGAAGTCCACCAGCCGGGATGCCGTGAGTATACTGTAGGGGTAACCTGCCTTGCCAGTGACCTGACTCGGCGGGGGAGGCTGTAGGAGGGACTTCACCGCTAGAGGCTTGTTCTGTTTTCGGGGCCCTGCTTGTTTCCTTTGGGAGTGTGCTGCTAGGAGCAGGCCGCTGTGGGGGTCCCATTTGGACTCCAGTTTCCCTCCATCTTTCCTGTCAGTTTTGTAGGTTGACAACTAAGTGATTTAGAGACCTTGAGTGACCTTTGGAAATTGAAGTGATCTTTCTCTCACTGCCCTGAGGTTGTTACAGATTAATTCTGTTCCTGTCACATGAATTCATTCAAGTGTGTGCTGACCTTAGCAGGGAGAGGGAGCGTGCATGTGTGCGAGTGGTGGAGGTGGCAGGGAGCAGGAGGGGTATGCCCTCGTTCTTACAAGGAGTGGAGTAGATCGGAGGACAAGTCTCTAATCATGGCTGTATGATCCCCATTCGTAATACTGTATCCATGGGAGCAGCATTCAGGGGATGTGGAGTACTTCTCACTAGCCGTGCTGAGGTAATCTACCTTCAGAAGGTTCCTGGGAGTGGGTTGTGGATACACCCGGGCTCTCTCAGGACAGAAGCATCAGAATGATGAAGGGGATGGCTAGTCAGAAATGTACTCCAGTTGCTTAGCCTGAACATGCTCAGCTGATTTGCTGGGCCTTTCTCCTGTGTGTATCCGTCATGTATTACATGACATGTATTACATGACATGTATTACATTCGGGGCTTTATATTTGCATTCGGCAAAGAAAAAACCATTCATTCATTGAATAGTTACTGAGTGTGTCCCAACGCCTGAGGCCTTACCTGCAAGGTCTAGTGGCCAATCAGGTCCAGTAGTGAGTCCGCATCACACCAGTCCCTAGACTCAGAGTGAGCTGTGCTTGGTGGGACTGGTTAGAGGGGGAGTGGAGCTATCATTGGCCCCCCTCTGGGCCCAGAGTGGTCCACATGGAGTAGCAAGCATCTGAATTGAGATTTGAAAGACTTGCAAATTTCCGAGAGGATAAATAAAAGAGTTGGGGTGGGGGGGTTTGGGGAGAGGAAACCATGTCACTGGGGTGCCTCGCTCTTAGGTCTGGGTGAGAGATCCTTGGAGTAGATTTCACCTTACCTGCTTTTTTATATTTGCTCTCTCCGTGGTAGAGCTCAGTTAAAAGTGAGGCTTGGGAATAGGGTGGCTAGACTGGGCACGGGGCCTTGCCTAGCCCCCTCGCTTGCCTGCTCTCCCTCCTTGGCTCTGCCGCCTCAGGTGCAGCACCTTCATGCTTTCGCAGGTGCTGTATTTCTCCGAGTCCCTTGTGCCCACGGCCCGGAAGGCCTTGTGTGACCCGCTGGCGGAGGTCAGAGAGGCTGCTGCCAAGACCTTCGAGCAGCTGCACTCCACCATCGGCCACCAGGCTCTGGAGGACATCCTCCCGTTTTTGTTGAAGCAGCTGGTGAGTGGTTCTGCCGCACACCTACCACCTTGGCCTTCACCATCATCAGAGCCAACACAGGGGGCTTATTCTGCCAAGGCAGCCGCAGTGTGGGCCCCTGGAGGGGTGGCGTTGGGACCAGATCTTCCTCTGACAGGCAGTGAGTGGGAGCAGTGCTGGGGGAGGGAGGAGAACGGAGAAGGAAGTGGCTGGCAATGGCCGGTCTGGACGGCAGAGGCGGCGGCCAGAGCCAGCTCCTCAGTGTCGCCCGATGGCCCTCTGCAGGATGACGAGGAGGTGTCAGAGTTTGCCCTGGATGGTCTAAAGCAGGTGATGGCCATCAAGAGTCGAGTGGTGCTGCCCTACCTCGTGCCCAAGGTAAATCCCAGTGGGTGGCAACCACCCTCTGGTCCACAAGCCACACCATGTCCTGGTTCCTGGGCCTGCTGTGAAGCCCAGTTCTGAACTCTGGGGAGGCTGGTGGTGTGGATGCCCCAGAATAGGCACGGGGCCTTGAGTCGGAGCCTTGTGCTCTGGCGGCACGGTAAGCCGTGGAGTTGATGGTGCCCATCACTTTGCAGCTGACAACCCCACCTGTCAATACCCGGGTGCTGGCCTTTCTGTCGTCTGTGGCGGGAGACGCCCTCACTCGTCATCTCGGAGTGATCCTCCCGGCCGTGATGCTGGCCCTGAAGGAGAAGCTTGGGACTGCGGACGAGCAGCTGGTGAGTGTCGTGGGCACCCCGCCGGTTCCTGACGGCCGCCTGCCCTGCCCTGCCCTGGAGGGCCTGCTCAGCCCGCTGTCCCCTGCGGTTTTAGGAGATGGCCAACTGTCAGGCCGTGATCCTCTCAGTAGAGGATGACACCGGGCACCGGATCATCATCGAGGATCTCCTGGAAGCCACCCGCAGCCCTGAGGTGGGCATGAGGCAGGCTGCTGCCATCATCCTCAACATCTACTGTTCCCGCTCGAAGGCAGACTACACCAGCCACCTGCGGAGCCTGGTCTCGGGCCTGATCCGCCTCTTCAACGACTCCAGCCCTGTGGTTCTGGAGGAGAGCTGGGATGCCCTGAACGCCATCACCAAGGTGAGGGGGTTGCTGACTACACAGGCCACTTTTGATTACAGACAATTCCAGAGGTGTAGTAAGACTAGGTTCTTTTTTTTTTTTAAAGGCTTATTTGTTTATACATACAAGCTGGGGTACAGGCCAGAGGCGTGGGGCGGCAAGAGGGTTCACCAGAGACAGAGCGGGGAGCAGAACAGGCAGATCAGAAATACACTGCTGAGGGGAGCAGCGGGCGAGGCAGGAGAGGTCTGCCGCACCATGTGGGACTCTCCCTGGCCGGGTGTCGAACTCGCGTTGCCGCTGCCAACAGCTCCACAGCGCAGCGCTCAACCGCGGAGGCCCAAGACTAGATTCTTAAGTAACCCTGGTGTAGCTCTTCCCCGGCTTCCATGTTTACCAATCCAACCTTGTCACACCTCCGCCCACACCCTTCCCCCTGCTCTGTTACTTTGAGGTGGTCTTGAAAGGTGGTACCGAGAATTCTGACATCTTTGCTTTTTCCTGGTTTCCCGCAGAAGTTGGATGCTGGTAACCAGCTGGCACTAATTGATGAACTGCACAAAGAAATCCGGCTCATAGGAAACGAGAGCAAAGGCGAGCACGTGCCAGGCTTCTGCCTCCCAAAGAAGGTGAGCTGGGCCTTGTGCAGGGGGCTGTAGGCGTGTGCCTTCTTGTGCCTCGCCCTCAGAGCTGGGTATGTTGCGGCCTCTGGAGCAGCAGTGGTGTTAGCCTGACTCAGGGCCGTCGGTGCTGCTTCGTGCCTTCACAGACAGGGCTCAAGCTGCCTTCAATGAAAACTGCAGAGGCGCCACAAACAAGTGAGCCTCAGTGGACAGCAGCGCTTGCACCTCTGTAGTAGGCCTGCTGCGGCTTTTGTCTTCTCACTGTGAAGTCAGGCCTGTTCCAGTCAGCATCCTCTTAGGCTGCGGTGCTAGCCTCTGGGATCCATCTCTCATGGCGTGGAGAGGATGGCTGACAGGGGCGCCTTGCTTTGGGTGGAAGGCACCGGGGCTCAGGCCTTTGAAATCTGACTCTCAGGTGTGGTTCTCTTGTTAGGGAGTCACCTCCATTCTTCCAGTCTTGCGGGAGGGAGTCCTGACTGGCAGCCCGGAACAGAAAGAGGAAGCCGCCAAAGCTTTAGGCTTGGTGATCCGCCTGACCTCAGCTGATGCCCTGAGGCCCTCCGTGGTCAGCATCACTGGCCCTCTGATTCGCATCCTGGGCGACCGGTTCAGCTGGAACGTGAAAGCAGCTCTGCTCGAGACTCTCAGCCTCTTGCTGGCCAAGGTGAGTGACTGACGAGTTCACTCCCTTGGTTCATTCAGATCTTCGAGGATGGAGCTCTCTGCAGGAGACTGTCACTTGTGTCATGCGGCAGCAGAGTGACAGCTCATCACGGAGCGACGGCAGAGTGGGCTCTGGACTCGCTGCACCACAGTTCCGGTGCCCTGCCGCCTTGTGCAGTCTGCAGTGTGGGCTAGGCCGCAGGCATGTGGGGCGCAGTGCCTGGCACAGTTGCAGCACTCATACATGTTAATTTCCCTTTAAAAAAATTTTTTTAAAAATATTTATTTATTTATACATACAAGCTGGGGTACAGGCCAGAGGTGGGGCGGCAAGAAGGTTCACCAGAGACAGAGTGGGGAGCAGAACAGACAGATGGATGGAAATACACTGCTGAGGGGAGCAGTAGGCGGGGCAGGAGAGGTCTGCCGCGCTATGTGGGAATCTGCCCGGCCGGCGTCGAACTCGCGTCACCGCTGCCAACAGCTCCACAGTGTAGCGCTTAAGCGCTGCGCCACAAGGGAGGCCTTAATTGCCCTTATTTTGAAGAACTACTGGTTCAAAGGGAAAATCCAGGGCCACATAAATACAAAGAAAACATTGTTTGAATACGCTTCCGTTCTTTATTACTGCCTCATAACGGGAAATGCAAGGAATCTGATGAGAGAATGAAAAGGAAGTCTGACAGCAGCTGGAATAACTTCAATTCTTGCCAAGTGTCGGAAGTGAAGGCCAAGCCTATTAACCATTTGTGATGTTTTATGGGCAGTAATTAAACTCTTTAGATTTAAAAAAGTATAAATAGGACAAGATTATTTTTAAAAAGATTTATTTATGCATACAAGAGCTGGGGTGTAGGTCAGAGGTGTAGGGGAGGGAGGGTGAGAGGATTCACTAGAGACAGAGTGGGGAGCAGAACAGGCGGATCTATTGAAATACACTGCTGAGGGGAGCAGTGGGCGAGGCAGGAGAGGTCTGCTGCGCCATGTGGGTCAGCTCCCTGGCCAGGGATCGAACTCATGCCGCAGTGGCTGATGATAGCTTGATAGTGCTGAGACTTAACTACCCTTGCACCACTAGGAAGGCCTGGATAAGATTTTTTGTATCCAAAAAAAAAAAAAAAATTGAACTTTCATTTTTAAGCAAAAGGAAGCTTAAATTTGATAGCTTTTTATTTGCGGGGAGCAATTTCACAACCAAAATGGGATTGTGAGCACCTGCCTTATTCGGTAGAAAATTGTCTTTTTTTCTTAATTAGTATCATCTTCACCTTGCCCTCTGCTGTTTTTTCTATGGTGTTTTTTAATTCCAGACATCTGTGGAGCTTTTCCCTCATAAAATGTGCCCCAGTGGCCATGAGTCAGCTGTCACCCATAAGCAGATGTTTCCCACCTCAGATTTACCAGCTTCACTCTGGTGTGCCTCCCAGCAGCACCCCTGCCCCCACCCCAATATTTCCAGGCCTTAACTGGCATTGAAACTCCAAATAGCTACTGTATTTTTCCCATTTAATAAGCAAAATCTTTGGTCTTTGACCCATCTGTCTCTTACCACAGGGTGCCCCCTCCTATACATGGAAAGGGAGTAAACTGGGATGTTATTTAGTGGGGTGCATGTATGTACAGGTGTGTCTTTCTGAAGTCATTTGTTTCATAGGCTGCTTCTGAGGGTGAAAGGCCAAGTGCTTAACTGGTGTATCAGTTACTTACTATTACTAGATGGTACCTGCCCTTTGGCATTTTCTTCAGCGGTGTTGACAGCGTCTGTCTGCCCCACTCTCACCTCCTTGGGGATGGCCGCTTCAAGTCACTCGGCCCTGGGGACAGGTCCCTGCGAAGCCTAGCTGATAGCTCCCTTGGTGCTCCTCCCCGCTGCCTCCCCCTCCCGTCCCTTCTCATGCAACGAAGGATGCAGAAAAGGAAAGAGGAGGCCGAGCTTGAGACCAAGCTTGACTTTTCTGTGCTTGCCTCTCGTCTCTTACTGCTCCATGCCCAGCCTGCATGTGCGAGCTGGGTTAGCTCCTGGTGGCTTGTGATTGTTGTTTTGTGTCTATAGTCCGCTGTGGCCTGGGGCTCCACCACAGCTGTGCTTTTGGGTGTGGGTTTCTCACTCAGGTTGGGATTGCCCTGAAGCCCTTCCTGCCCCAGCTGCAGACCACTTTTACCAAAGCCCTGCAGGACTCCAACAGGGGGGTGCGCCTGAAGGCTGCGGATGCTCTGGGGAAACTCATTTCGATCCACATCAAGGTGGATCCCCTCTTCACAGAGCTGCTGAACGGAATCCGTGTCATGGAGGATCCAGGTGTCAGGTGAGGTCCCACGGGAAGTGCTGTGGCCTCGAGGAGCTCAGACAGCTGCAGAAGCAACCCCGGGCCGTGCCTGTGCAGGCGGGTGGGCGAGCGTGAGCAGTGGGGACAGAGAGCCAGGTTTGAAGCTGAGTGCATTGGTTCTGTAGGGACACTATGCTGCAGGCCCTGAGGTTTGTGATTCAGGGAGCAGGCGCCAAAGTGGACGCTGTCATCCGGAAAAACATCGTCTCACTCCTGCTGAGCATGCTGGGACACGATGAGGTATGTCCGTAGGTGGATGGCTGGTGGACCTAACTGGTTCCCTTTCTCTTTTATTTGTGTTAGAAGAACATGGTAAAACTGGTCCAGTAGTAATTATCATTCCCAGCATTCATACTACTCTTAGAGGTTTAACAAGCATTTGGTTGTAAGGGAGATAAGGCAGTAGTATTGGTACTGATTATTCTGTTTCTTTTCCCATATCTCAATAATTTGCTCTCTAATCTTAAACAAGTCACTTTCCCTCTCAGCCTCTCATTTCTTCATTTGCAAGATGAAGCAATTCATTAACTGGTTCAAGAAACATTTGCCGAGCCAAAGAGTTTAACCCAGAGGTGAATAAAGTGTGATCATAGCCCTCAAGAAAGTTAGTGTCCGGTGGAGTAAACAGAATCTGTGTTTCTGTCCGGGTGGGAGGTCTGAGCAGCTGTGTGAGAGGGTGAGACTTGCCGGGCCACACCTAGTTAAGTGGAAGAGTCAAAACGAGCCTCTGGGTCCTGCGGCTCCTGTTTCTGCCCCCACCCCACCAGGGGGCCCTGCCTTACTGAGTCTGGAAGCGTTTGTTAAGTCCCCCTCGCTGGCCGGCACTGTGGTGGGTCTGGTAGACACTTAAGGCTGTGAAGACACACTTTCTGCCTCCCCCGTAACAGGCAGTCTGTGTCCGTGGCCTGGTTACGTGTGGGGCTAATCTGTTGTGGGGTCACACACCGGCAGGCCCTGTTGCTGCTGCACTGCCCACGGCTCTGCAGGTCCAGCCTAGTCCCCAGCCACCTGCTCTCTGGCCAAAACCCCTGCCTTCTCTGGGGGTACAGATGGGAGACACTACCTGTGGGTCACAGTCTGTCAGGCTTTTTACAGGGCCAGGCACAGTGCAAGCAAAAGTTAGCATTTAAACCAATTTGCATTTTACCACAATAGAGCTAAAAATAGATCCGGTTGGCGAGAGTGGGTGTCATCGGCAGCCAGCTTTAGCCCTGTTTGGCATTTGGGCCTCTTGGAACCCAGAAGCCCAAACTGCTGGCAGACAACCTCCCCTTCACCCCCTCAGGTCATTGAGTCCCTGGTGGGTTGGTTTTGGGGAGGCACATCTAGTTGGCGGTTATTAATCAGACGGCTCATAATGTAAAGCCTGCTCGCTTATCACCGTGTGGTTCGCTGGCGAGGGAGGGACATCAAGGAGCCAATTTTTGTCTGGTTTTGATTTTGACAGAAGGGGCTTGACCTTTACCTGTCTTCCTTGGGCTCCTTAGTGGCTTCAGTGTGACTTCCTAGTGCAAACCTGAGTGATGTAGGTGGCAGCGGAGCTGTGACACAGCAGAGAAATAGCAGGGAGTTGCTCTGGATGTAAGATGACACGAGAGTTGGGGTGGGGGGCTCAGAGTGGCGGTCTCTAGCCTGTGTCTGTGACCGTGGCAGGACCCCCCTCCCCCCACCTTACAGGGCCGCTGATAGGAATTGAGATAATAGATGTAGAGCATTCAGACTTCCTAAGAAGAAAGGTGCTATGTAAATACAGTTATTACTGCTATTATGATGATGATTACCATATGCACACACACTGGAGTTTTCTATAATTAAGTGCTGGGTGTGTAATTTTTTAACTCTGCACCAAGCGGCAATTGCAGTGAATGGCAGTCCCAGCCTGGCATCAGGAATATGCGTGTGTGGAGTAAGGACGGGATTTAAGTTCTTGAGTGGCTTTTTCCTCCCTCCACCCCTCCGTCCCGGTCCCGCTGCCTGCCCCGGTTACCGTGGCTGCGGTGCGGCTCACACCCCTTCTCTCGCGTCTTCTCTGCTGTCAGGACAACACTCGTATCTCCTCAGCCGGATGCCTGGGGGAACTGTGTGCCTTTCTGACTGAAGAGGAGCTTAGTTCTATTCTTCAGCACTGCTTGCTGGGTAGGTCTCCTTTGTCCTCTGGTGACGCCCCTTTAAAAGCTGTCAGCTCTGGGGGAGAGTGGGTGCCTGTGTTCCCTATCCCGTCTCCCTTCAGAGGGTCTCTGGCAGCTGGACTGCCCTCTTCTTGAGAACTGTTAACAGAAAATGGAGCTTCCAGTGGGCCTTTAATGTGCGCCTGCCAAAGAGCTCAGCTGCGAGCCTGAAGCAGTTCGTGAGAGGCCTCTCCTCGCGTGTGCTCCAGGCGGGGAGGTCACGCTCGGTATCGGTCTGGGGTTTGCGCCAGGCTCCTAGTCGGCACACTGATCTCGAAGGAGGCGTAGGCCTGTGGGCTTCACGAAGTGGGGTGGCATGCTATGCAGTGTAGGCTGACCCCAGCTGTTTCCGTCTACCCAGCGGACGTGTCGGGCATTGACTGGATGGTTCGGCATGGGCGGAGCCTGGCCCTCTCCGTGGCTGTAAATGTGGCTCCTGGCAGACTCTGTGTAGGCAAATACAGCACTGAAGTTCAGGACATGATCCTCAGCAACGCCACGGCGGACAGGGTAAGGCTTGCGGCAGCCACAGTCTGCCCCTCCCCTGGCCAGAGTCCTACAGCTGTCGTCTCACTGATATAGCGGGGCAGGGGAGGGCGGCTGGAGCCCCAGACTGGGCCTGAGAGGCCTGTGTTCTAATCTTGCCTTTGCTGGCAACTTGCTGTACCCTTGGGCCAGTACTTGGACCGCAGTCTCATCACTTACACAATGAGGCGTTTGCCGTGGGATACCTAGGGGTCCCTTCCAGGTCAGGTCTCTGATCCCTGTTCCTGCCGCAGCAGGGCAGCCTTGCGGAGAGCTGTCGCGGCGTGTAAAGGGCCAGGGGGTGGGTGGTGAGGAGCCGGGACCCCTGAGATTCCCAGGGAAGGGAGCAGCACGCCCTCCCTCTAGCGCGCTCCTCTCCCCACAGATCCCCATCGCGGTGAGCGGGGTCCGTGGCATGGGCTTCCTGATGAAGCATCACGTTGAGACAGGAGGAGGACAGCTGCCAGCCAAACTCTCCAGCCTGTTCGTTAAGGTGAGTGGTGACTGTGTGGCTTGTGAGGAGGACCCCGGACCCAAGAGCACTAGTGGCATTCTGCAAGCTCTCTGTGGGCGACGGTCTGCAGGAGCGTTCGGAACCTGCAGGATTTGGACACAAAACAGATGTGTCTATTTTTTTCTGGAAGATCCAACTTCTTACCAGATTCTCAGATAGACCTGTTATCCCAAGAGTTAAGAACCACTATTTTAGGCATTCTTCTAGGCACCCTGATTTTGTAAAATTAGGGCAGACCTGGATTCAAATCTCTAAATCTGGCCTCCCTTCTGCAGTTAGCCTGGCAGCTACCAGAGTGGCTGTTGTGGTGGGTGCTGCTAAGGGAGCCAGAAGCTGGCCGCGGGTCCCGCTGGCTGGGTAATGGATTGTGTTTCCCAAACCACAGCATGCAGGGGCCTCGCTTTAAGAGATGGCGCAAAGCCTAGATGTGCCTTCCGAGCTGCCCCCAGGCCGTGTCGGCGCTGCTCTGTGCAAACCTCAGCTGAGCAGTGGGTTCCCAGAGGGCGGTGGGCTCCACCCCACAGACACCTGAGGGTTTACAGGCCCCGATCTGATTGTGCCTGTGTGATGGCACTGCCCAGCATTTATTTACAGAGTACCCGCTGTGTGCCTGGCTGGGCTAGACTCTTGAAGATGTAGAGGTGAACATGGCAGACGGACTCTCTGGAGTTAGAGATAGACCAAAAGCCTCAAGGGAGGGCCCTAATTTAGGTAGGGGAGACCTGAAGGCTGACATTTGGGCTGACCCCTGGAAGATGGGGAGGAACCAGGTGAGCAGGGATCCAGGGCACACATGTCCCATCCCAGGTGGTGGGGCCAGTTGGTGCAGAGCACGAGGTGGGTTTAGAGATGTGAAAGCCCCTGCGGGCCAGGAGCAGTGAGTGAAGGGAGAGTGCATGAGCTGAGGTGGAAGGGAGAGATGGGCCAGATCATACCGCCACCCCTCCATGGGAGGAAGGATTTGGAAGGCAGCAGTGGGGTCAGTTTGTGGGTGAAGGGAAGGTAGGGTGGGAGTTTGGGCTCCTTTGAGAAACAGATTGGATGTGCTTGGCTCTTCTTTACAGTGTCTGCAGAACCCCTCCAGTGACATCAGGCTAGTGGCTGAGAAGATGATCTGGTGGGCAAATAAGGACCCACTACCTCCCCTGGACCCCCAGGCCATCAAACCCATCCTGAAGGCGCTTCTTGACAACACGAAGGATAAAAACACCGTTGTGAGGGCCTACAGCGACCAGGCGATCGTCAACCTCCTCAAGATGAGGCAGGGCGAAGAGGTGTTTCAGGTGGGAGCCTGGGACGGGGGTGCCTCCCCTGGCCCTGCTGTGGGCAGCTGTCTGCGTCTCCTGCCTGACAGCCTCTAAGCCTTGCGCTGTCACCTGCGTGTGTGCTGGGGGTGCAGGTTGCGTTGTACATACTGGTCTCGTGCCTGAAACCTACCTTCATTCTGTGGCATTCAGCCCGGTTTCAGCAACAGAGTTCTTCAAATAAATCTCATGTGGCACCCAAACCTGTAAAATAGACCCCGTGGGGCTGCCCATTGAAGCCCGAGCCCTGTTCATGCCGCGCCCGTAACCAGCACCACCTTGCCCCGGGAAAAGTGTGATGAGTGTTTTCTTGGCTTTCCTTGAATCCATGCCCCTTTATTTTGCCATCTACCCCGTGGCACTACTTCTGAGGTTAATGTTCATTTTTGTCTTTGAGTGGGAAAATTTGAAGCTGTATCTTCTGACCACATCTCCTCCTTTCCGTCTTCCCACAGTCCCTCTCCAAGATCCTGGATGTAGCCAGTCTGGAGGTACTGAGTGAGTGTAACCGAAGGTCTCTGAAGAAGCTGGCCGGCCAGGCCGACTCCACGGAGCAGGTGGACGACACCATTCTGACCTGAGAGGCTGCGCCCTCCCACCGTGCTCTGCACCAGCATCTCGGTTCCACATCTTGGTTCAATGTTTTCATTTTTGAAAATACGTTTGTTCTGATGCGGAGCTTAGGAGATGGTGTTCCCAGAAGGTATTTTAATATATCAACAGACCACAGCCAAAGCCTTAAGTCAAACCCACACACAACTGAAAATTGCCTCCTCCGTTGCGCCCTTTTCTTTGGAGAAGAGAGGGAAAAAAGCACAGGTCTCACCGAATGGTAGCCACGAGCTGACCACCCAGCTTAGCATGGCTGGTCTGCAGCAAGTAGGGCCCAACTTCCAGCTCCCCTTCTCCAGTGCTGGCGCTACCAGCGTGTTGCCTCGCTCCTGAGTGGGGCGTGCACCGAGGCGGCCTACCCAGCATGGTGTGTCTTGCTTGGCTTTGTGAAGCCTTGCAGCCCGACTGGATCTGACCCAGCTGGTGACAGGGACACCTGCCCAGCCCTGGCAGGTCATAGGTCGGGGAGGGGTACAGGTTTAAGTGCAGGCTGTTTGAAGGAGGAATGTTCAATAAAGGCTTTGATTCAATCTTGATATAAGCAGATTTTTTAAAATCTCCAGATCGTTGTTAAACATGGAGCTTCCTGCAGCAGGAATAAGGAGAGGCTTGGGACTGTTTTCGGGAGCACTGCAGGACTCCACCGTGGGCTTTCCTCCTCTGCTCCGGTCTTGTAGCCACCCACAGACTTCTCTGTCCTGAGGTTGGTCTCGAGTGCGGTGGAGGCTGAGGGGTCGAATTAGCTACGTCCCTGTTCACCTGACTCAGAAAGGTAGCTTGTGTAGTCAAGTTTCAAAGAGAAATCCATCCCCTCTGTGGAGCAAAAAAGCAAATGACCTGCCAGAGGAAACCAAAGTTGCAGCTCAGCATCTGCCTCCTTTATGAATGACTTCCTTCCTCCCGGTTCTTAGAAGGCTCGTGATCCCCATGTCCTGTCTGCGGAGCACGCCCCTCTGGGCTTAGTGACGCAAGTTTTCTGGGCTGTTTCTCTGGTCACATACGGAACAAGCCTCTATCAGAATTACTGGTCGGAGCTGTACAAAGAAGAAAATTAAACTTGCTGGTAGCGAACTCACTTCGAAAGGTATCAACTCCTTTACTGGAAAAAGTAAGGCTTTGCTTACTAATGCAGCAGGGGTAAAAGTAGCCTTGTTGACTCAGCGCTTCTGATGGATACAAGGTGACCTCTGAGATACTTCTATGCTTTCTATGCCTGAGCCGTGTATGTCACAGGACTTCCTATTTTCTTGTGGCAGACATGGTCTCAGCTGGCTCAGTGTAACTGTAGAGTCCCGGGCTGGAAGGGACCTTGAGAGGTCGGCTGAGCTGTTCCCTGTAGTCACAGCAGCTAACGGTACAGCTTGTGGTAGCCATGGTAACCGTTCCCTGCTTCTGGGATTCAGATGGTCCTTAGCGGCCCCCCAGCTACCCGGGGCATATGTCCAGCAAGCTGCCTGCATGTGCGGTCCCCTCTGCCATTAGCTGTGGGGAGGCAGATTAAGTTTCTGTGTGAGGGGGTGTGGGCTGGGAACATATGTCAAGCCCCTGAGATTTCTGCAGTATTTCCTCCTTACCTGGTGGCCAGTGTCCAGCCTGAAATTGTGAGGGGAACCTGCTGTGCGTACAGGTGGAAGACCCAAGGGAAAAACACGAGGTTCCACTTCTAAAACCCAAAGGAGGATGAGATCTCTCTGTTCAGGGTGGATGGATGGAAGTTGATTCACAGATAGAGATGACTCAAAGGTTCTCAGAGTGTGTTGCATCGAATTCCCTGAGTCTGGTTTGCTCCCAGGGAGCTGCCAAGGGCTGGCTGGCACAGACACAACAGTGGGGCAGACCAGAAGGACCGTGCTGGTCCAGAGTCACGGCAGTTCTGAAAAAGCAGCCCAGACTTAACACCCTGAAGTAGTGCTTGGCAGTAATGAGCAAAGCTATTTGCCCTCGTGGATGGTAGAGCTGTTTATAGTCTTGGACAAGTTGGCTAACCTCTGGGTATATTTTCTTGTCTGTAAGAGGAGAAATTTTTAATAGAAGCTCCCCAAACCTCTTCTCCCCAAAGTTCTCCTTTTGGGGTTACTAGTAATTAAAATAGGTGATAATGACATCTCCCCCCCCTCCCCCATTTAATCCTCTCAACTTACTAGCTTCTCATTTTTACTGCTTGCCAGTCACAGAGGAGTCACTTCCCCTGGTGGAATGGCTAGTATATGAGACTCTGTCTCCAACGTTCATATTCTTAGCTTTTCTCTGGCTTGGGCGTGGCTGGTTCGACACAGGTACTTTTCATTCTTCAGAGCAGTGCCTCTCAACCTTTCATGCCGGCACACGCGGGCTCTGGAGAAGCAGAAGCTGTGCAGGGATGGGTGGCTGAGAGCAACACTCGACTTGCTCTCCTCAGCCGGCTTGGAGGGAAACACCTGTTCGTTTACATGAAGCTCTTCTTAAGACTCTTAGTGATCCTCTGGGGAGGAGACTCCCCTCTTTCTCCATGTGTCTGAAAGGCAATGACCGAGTACGGGGTCCCTAGCTGATCTCGGGGAACCGCGCCTGGCCCTTCGACTGGGAGCCTCCTGAATCCCTGGCATTGCGATTCCTGGAGGGCACGGGATGGTGTGGCAGTGTTCGTGTCCCTTCTGGGAGCCAAACCAGAGAAGTTGCCTTCATCCCACCGTCGTGATGCCAGAGGGCTTGGGCGGGGGGGCGGGGGGGGGCTGCAAGAGCAACCATTATGTTTGCCTGGACTTGGAGACACTTGGCACTGAGCAGATTCTGAAACAAGATTGGCACTTAGGAATGTTTTCCTTCTAAGTATGATTCTGCGTGGATCTGTCTTAAATTGCTTCAAGACTTTCTAAATTAGGGGAAAAAAGGAACCGGTCGAAAGATCTAGGCTCTGAAATTTAAGGAAATGGAGATGTTGTGCTCAAGTTCTAGCACAAGAGCACGTCAGTGGAGCCACGCAGATTCTCCAGTCGGGTGTGGACCTCAACTTTATTGCTGAGTATTGAGCTAAGTGATCCAACACATGTTCCTTAACTTCCCTGGGCCTGTGTCCTCATCTGTATGGTGGCTGCCAACAGCGTTAACTTTTTGAACCTGAAGGTGGAAAAGCTAAAAATCCGATTTCTTTGGAAGACCATGATTACTGTGTCTGAATGTGTCACCCGCCAGTGGAAGGTGTGGGCACGTGGGTCACCGAGTGTGGGCAGCACAGTGCTCCGCCCTCGAGAGGCTAGGGAGTCTGTCCTACATCGAGGTGCAGATGGAAGGGGGCGTCTCTAAGGTCTTGTAGCTAGTTGGCAGAGCTGCAGACAACCCATATTTCCTGAGACTCTGCTTACCAAGCCGCAGGCTAGTCTACAAAAATGATTTTGGAAGGTGAATTTAATAAAAGAAAGTAGTCAAGTTCTTGGTATGTGGCTATGTGGAGTGACTGGGTTTCACTTTTCAGCAGCAGTGGAGCTGGCCGATTTCACTGGGCAGTTCTGAGCTGCCCCTCGGTTCCGTGGGGAGGGTTCCCGCAGCTGCCTGCTGAGTGGGGCAGAGTCGATGTGAGCAAAGCTCAGGAAACTGGAAAAACGTGTCTGAGGATTACCACCTCAGGGAGATTTCTGGGTGAGACTCTCCGGAGGGCGGATGCAGCAGATGCTTTTGGATACTCTTCTGAGAGATTTCTCTAGTAGAGATGGCCGTGGGGTCACAGGGACAGTGGGGGGGATGGGGAGGAGGAAAGCCCGCAGGACTATGCCTCTCAGTACCCAGGGAGAGGAAAATGGACATAAGCTACACTAGACCCTTTTTAACATCCACGTTCCCATTGTAATGGGAGCTGGGGAGCTGGGATGCAGTAGCATCTAACCCAGTTTCTCAGACCTCATGATCTCAGAACCTCTACACTTTTGAAAAATGACTGAGGGCCCCAAAGAGCTCTTCTTGGTTGTGTGTCTCTCACCTGTTGATATTTGCCATCTTAGATATCTAAACCTTCAATTTTAAGTTTTGTTAATTCGGATAAAAACAATAAATCCATTACAATTAGCATAGTAACCATAATGCATAAAATGGCGTTTCCCAAAGCCATTTCGTGAGGAGAGAGGCACTGCTTTACATTTTCACAAGTCTCTTATTGTCTGGATTCTCAAGTTTGCTTCTGCGCTCAATTTGTTGCAGTATCACGTCATGTCAGCTCTGGAAAACTCCACTGCACACTTGTAAGCAAATCAGAGTGAAAAAGGCAAATGACACTTTAATGCTATGAAAATGTGCTACTCTGCAGATCCTCTGAAAGGGTGTTGGGAGCAACTGAGTCCCATTTTGAATACCACTGATGGAAGTGACGAGGGGAGAGAAATCCTACTGAAAGGTTTGGAGGGACAGGAAAGGTTCGCCCTGAGTGTGCCCAAATTTGGCCCACCCCCCAGAGCAAGCAAACTGGAAAGCGCTCACTTAAATTATTCCTGCTGTTCCGTATCGTGCTGTCAGTTCTCAGTTCCCCTTTAATTCAACAGACACCAAGTGTGCCATGTGCTTGATGGCCCCTGCCACCAGGGAACTTCTCAATCCCTTGATTTGGTGGGCTGGCAGAGTGGCATCAGGCATACAGGTGTGGGATAAAAGATCAATTTCCAGCTCTATCAAAGGGGAGACCAGGCACAATTTTATTCAATCCTCTGTTGGATCAGCACCCCAACTTGGTTCCTCATTTAAAGTCCCCAACATTTACTTCACCTGCTCTCTCTAAACTTTTTTTTTTAAAATATGTATTTATTTATCCATACAAGAGCTGGGTTGCAGGCCGGGGTGGGGGGTGTTGAGAGAGTTCACCGAGACAGAGTGGGGAGCAGAACAGGCAGACCGACTGAAATAAACTGTTGAGGGGAGCAGCGGGTGAGACAGGAGAGGTCTGCTGCGCCATATGTGGGCCAGCCCCCTTGCCAGGATCGAACTCTCGCCACAGTGGCTGGCCATAGCTTGAGAGCACTGAGACTTAACCCCTGCCACCAGGAAGGCAAGCCTCCCCTTGTTGCTAAGTGCAAACAGGTGGTGATGCAAAAGCTCACCTGTAAATTGGCTGTTCACACAGTGCAACAAAGTTGCCCACCAGTGGTACATACTGAGCTTTACCTCAGGTCACAGAAGTTTATACAGTCCCAGTCCACCTGACCTGCCCCAGCACCCCCAACCCCCATCAGACACTAAATGCTTTAGATACTCAAGTCCCTTAAAAATGGTGCCTGCCAGTTCTCTAGATGCCTTCTAATACCTAATCCAGTGTGAGTGCTTTACACGGTAGTGCCCAGGGAATGACAGTCCACATGTTCAGTACATCCACACACGCACCCTGGTTGGCCCAGCTACTGTAACTACTTCTGATTTTCAGTGAGTAGTTAGTTGGCTGACCCTTCAGATGCTGGGGGGGGAAGGGATAGGGGGGTGGGGGTGTGTGTGTGTGTGTTTTCTCATATCTAAGACCCATAACAGCGCCATTTAAACTGTAGTTTAAATAAATGTAAAATAATGTTTCTAGAGGAAATACTGTGCTCAGTTTCATTTTGGGGATGCAGACACAGGTCCTGGCCTGTGGGGAATTCCCCCTCAAAACCGAAATCAATGATTCCCAGCGACTGTGACAGCAGCTGTCTAAATATACCTGTCATTCAAGGCTCTCTAAATTCCATCATGAAATCTTGATGACACAATCTTTTCCCCATCATTCTAGCTAAAAGTGATAGCTCTCCTGTGAAATCTAGACTGCTTATTTGACAAGTTATTTTATCTATCCTACTGCCTTGTATTTTTAATTGCTCACAAGGATGTCTTGCCTCTAATGAGACTGTAGCTCCCGGAGGGAAAAAGCTCTGCGCTGCAATACACACTTTAGTTACTGAGTAAATGAAGGAATTTATGCCTGCTGTTGCAGATGGCACATGAGGCCACTCAGGAGCTTGGTCTTTGCAAGGGTCAATTTTCTCTACTGATATCAGAAGGCTGCTTTGGAAAAGTGTGCTGGAGCTGACAAAAGGAAATGGCTGAAATTAAGAGTGTGCAAAAGGACCCTGGTTAGTGATGGTTTATCACATGCCCCTTTGTGCCAGGTAATTTACAAACATGTCTAATCCTCATGACTAATCCATGAGAAAAGAGGGCCTGAGACATTGGGATGTAACTTTTCCAAAATCTTAAAAGCTTTTATGGGCTGGCATTCAAACCCAAGTCCCTCTGACTCCAGAGCAGAGTGACATGATCTGAGTCACTTCCTGCCTCAGTGGCCGTCAGGGTGGAGAGTGCTTACCTGCTAGCTATTCTGAAGTTCCCTTCTCCCTTGTATTTCCTAAAACTGCTGGATCCCAGGGGACCCCATTAACCTTCCCAGACCAGGAAGGCCCGTTTGTCAATGGTCACCCAAACTGCTCCTCTTTCCTCACTAGAACTTTCAGATTCCATGTCCTTGTTCTTCTGATATCACCATATTGATCCTCAGCTCCTGGAAAAACAACTGAAGGCTTGAGCCACACACTCCATGTGCTGTTCAAGGGTCTTTCCTGCCACACTTGTATAATTGTATAATTATATACACAACATAGTTGTATAATTACAAACACAACATGAATGCCTATCAACCACAGTGGCTAAATTGTAGCACAACATATGATGGAGTATTACAGGATGCAGCTGTTAGCGACAAAATGTCTACTGTAGTGTTAAAAAGGCACTGTGCACAAATGTGCTTGCAGAGGCATAAGAAATTCACTGAAGGGCATTTATTCAACAGGTTTTTTAAGCATTTTAAGGAAGTCAAGAAACATATTACCAAGATTACCTGTGAGGTGTAGGTCTGAAAGGAAAATATTGTACTTTTTTCTTTTTTTTAAAGATTTATTTTTATTTATGTATATAATAACTGGGGTGTAGGCCAGAGCATTGGGGGGGGTGAGATGGGGGGGTTGAGAGGATTCACCAGAGAGTGGGGAGCAGAATAGGCAGACTGACTGAAATACACTGCTGAGGGGAGCAGGGTGAGACAGGAAAGGTCTGCTGTGCCATGTGGGTCAGCTCCCTGGCCAGATCTAACTCATGCCACAGTGGCTGGCAACAGCTTGACAGTGCTGAGACTTTAACCTCTGCGCCACCAGGGAGGCCCAGCTGTAGTTTTCTTAAGCCATGAATATGATTTTTTTGCAAAGTCAAGAGGAAAAAAACAAAGTTTGATAAAGCAAGTGGAATATTCAACAGGTACCTGGCTGTAAAGGGACAGGGCTGCAATGAAACTTGAAAACCTGAACGTCTGCAATGAGGGACAGCTTACTTCAAGCTTTAGATTTAAAGGGTAGGGCAAGTGGAAACTTACTCAAAAACTGGAAAGAACTGGGGTCGATGACAAACCGGACACCGCTTAACTTCTGGCGGCCCAGGTCTTCCTAATCACACTGTTCTGGGACGCATGTCTGAGGGTGGCGTGAAACTGAAGCCCAGGGAGCTGCGGCTTTCGGTGTGCGGGATGCAACTCACAGTCCGGGTCGTTCACTTCCTAGGCTCAGCGTTAAGTTGCTCGGGACTCTGAATCTGGAATTACCGTCCTCATTTTGCCCAGGAGGCGATATGGACTCCAGGAGGTCACCGGGCTCGGAGGCGATTCGCACTGACACGTTACGCTCCGCAGGCGACCCCCGTCCCACATACTCGGCAGGCGGCAGCCGACTCGGATGCAGTCCACAGCCCGGGACACCACGCAGCTGAGGCGGCGGTGCAGAAAGGGGCGGAGTGCCCGAGTCCCCAGCCGGGGGAAACCCAGAGCTCGGCGCGAGCCCCGCCCCCGGGCCCCGCGCTCTCCGTTTTTCCCTCTGCAGCGCTCGCGGGTCTTGACCATGGAGGAGCGAGTCCGCCCCGGGACACCACCCGGCCGCTCCGGCGCTCGGGTTTCTTCCACGTAGGGCTCGACGGCAGTTCCACAGGCCGAGCCCGCGGGTCGCTGACCGCAGCGACGATCGCCGACGAGACGCGAGCAAGACCAGCCCGCGCCCGCGGGGCTCGGCCAGAGCGCAGGCGCTGGAGACGAGCGCGGCAGGGGCGCGGCTGGTCGCGGCTGCGGCTGCGCAAAGGCGATGCAGGCGCTGCGCCTGCGCAGTGGCGGGGCGGGGCGGGAAGGAGGGAGGCGGCGGCCGCGGCGGCGGCTACTGAGGAGGAGGAGGAGGAGGGGGAGCGGAGGGAGGTGTTTCTGTCAGTTCCGGCTGTTTGTTCGGGAAGTGGATCCGCCGCTGCCGGAGCAGCCCGGAGGGAGCTGCGGATCGCGAGGCTAGCACCGACCCCGCCCGCCCGCGCGCGCCGCCCCCGCCCGCCATGGCCCGGGACTACGACCACCTCTTCAAGCTGCTCATCATCGGCGACAGCGGTGAGGGCCGCGGCGGCTGGAGGCGGCGCGGGCCCTGCCGGGCGCGGCCCGCGGGGGCCTCGGGGCGGGCAGGCGGGCAGGCGGGCGGGGAGGTGCCGGCCGGCGCGGGGCGGGCGGGGCAGCCCGGCGACCGTCGGCCCCGGGGGCGCGCCGAGCTGGGTCTGGGCGCCGGGCTGCAGAGCCGAGGGGCCGGGTGCGCGGGGGTCGGGGCTGAGGCGCCCGGTCCACTCCCCGCGCCCGCCCCTGCCTCACGTGTGACCTTGGTCAAGTCGCGCGATCTCTGGAGTTGGGGAGACCTGGGTTCGAGTCCTGGACTACCAGCTTCCTCGCTCTGTGACCTTGGGCAAGCTCTTTCGCTTTACTGAGCCTCAGGTCCCTCCTCTGCGAAGTGGGGACCTGCCTCGCCGGGAGGTGTGAGCCTAAGACGAGATGAAGCTGCAGAAGTGCTTAGCGCCTGACCTGGCGGAAAGTGAGCTCTAAGTAGATGTTAGCGTGACAGTCGTCAGTGCCCTTTGGAAGCCTCTGGCTCCTGCTCTGCAAAATGGGGATATTCTGTGAGGTTTAACTCCTGTAAGGCGGACAGAGCGCTTGGGCACCCGGCCTGGCACATCTCTGCATGTGCTGGAGGATGATTCTGTCTCCTCGTGGTTCAGTTTTCTCATCTGTAAAATGAGCTAACAGTAGGATGTGCTGCGCAGGGCCGGCTGAGGTGGCTGAGAGCGCAGAGTGCGTGGAGCAGTGCTTGGTACATAGTGAGTGCTGGGTGCCGGTTTGCTCTCACACTGTGCGCCAGTGAGTGATGGGCACGGTCCCGATATTACAGAAGCGTTGTGACCATATACACACTCCTTGCGCAGCTCCCGGCTGGTTCTCTGCTCTGTCTCCAGTGCCTCCTGCAGCGCTTGGCACCCAGAAGGTGCCTTATAGGTATTTGTTGAATGAATGAAGTGTCTTAGAAAAAATAGGCTGCTTTCTGGGAAAGGGTGGAGGGTTTGAGAGGTGTTTGGAGTATGACAGATAAGCAGGTTTATGGGGTGACCAAGAGGTCAGGGAGGCAGGTCCCAGGAGGTTTATGGGAGCATAAGTGAGGTGCTGTAATGTTGGGGAAGCAGGCTTGGGAGCAGACCAAGTTTCTAGACCAGACCTGAGGTGAGTGTGGGCCCACCGTTAAGGAAAGAGGGGACCATATCAAGTGTGTGTTGAGACCCTGATGTCAGAGTAGTGGGGGACAGTGTCAGAGCTAGGTCAGGGAAATGGCTGGATTTTAGGGTCACGGAGTTAGATCGGGATGTGGTTGGTGGTGTGGATGGGGTGAAGGATGGTTGAGGTTTTCGTGGTTACTGTTGGGAGGGAAGGGGCAAGTTAGGGGCTAAGTAGGGAGATGAAGAATAGCTGCGGTTGGGGAAGGAGTCAGACGGATGGAGGAGTCGTGGTTTGATGCACAGACACCAGATAGGCTGTGTGGCCTGGCTCTTGGAGATGTCCGCTGATGTTCCGCCGGCCCCTGTGCCTTACGCTTTACAGGGTCTGAGCTCTGGCTGTGGTTCTCAGGGGCTGGCACCAGGCTGGTCTTCTTCTTTTTTTTAGATTTATTTATTTATACAGACAAGCTGGGGTACAGGCCAGAGGCGTGGGGCGGCGAGAGTACTCACCAGAGACAGAGTGGGGAGCAGAACAGGCAGATCAGAAATCCACTGCTGAGGGGAGCAGCGGGCGAGGCAGGAGACATCTGCCGCACCATGTGGGATTCTCCCCGGCTGGGCATCGAGCTCGCATTGCACGCTGCCGACAGCTCCACAGTGCAGTGCTCAACCGTTGTGCTACCTGGGAGGCCCCAGGATGGTCTTTTTGGAGTTTAAGTCAGCCCACCATGCCATGGGTCCTTACCCGTCTGTTGGACATCTAGGGCCTGTGCGTTGATGTCCCTAAATGAAAAGCATAAACTCAGCAAGAAAATGCAGCCTGTTGACTCTTTGTCTCTGTAAACCCTGGGGAGTGGTTTTGTCCCCCTTTCTCCCAGTACATTTTGCATGGTGTATTGATTTTTCATCCAGAAGTCAGGTGTAGGAGTAAACTCATTAGGTCAAGATTTATGTGGTCTGGCTCCTAGCTTAGTCTGCATGTCATCTGGTGTGGAGAGGAGACAGATGCTTTGTGGTGTGATTTCTCCTGACAGTGAGCTGATCCTCAGAGCCCAAGGCTTGTGACACAGGGAGATGGTAGCCACGGAAGCGCAAACTGAGTTTTGGCAGCTGAGCAGGGAGACTGACATGTGCTCCCCTGAACTGGGCTCGTGTGGATGCCTCTTAAGGTTTATCAAATGATTTCACAGAGACTCTGTCATCTGCTTCTCACCTGTCCGTTACTGTGTGGTTTGTCAAATAAGGAAACTAAGGCTCAGAGAAGCTGACTGACTTGCCCAAAGTAGCACAGCTGGTCTGCGGCAAAGCTGGGAGTGAGTTAACTCACATGATGCTGTGTGAGCAGCTGGTGTGGAGCCTGACAAACAGTAGGCCCTCAATGAATGTTAGTTTCTTTCATTATAACTCTAGAGTTCTCCTGCCCACTCTGCCACATTGTACATGCTTCTGGAATACATTCCTTCACTTTTGCAGCTCTTCTGCACTTGTAGGGTTCTACATTTTCTCTTCTGTTCCTCTGACCTTAGCTCTGATTTGTAGTAACTTTTCATCTGATCCATGGGGACAGCATCCTCATGCCTAGAACCTGGAGGCCCGAGTGATCAGGGGTCTAGTTCAAGCTTTTCACTTCACAGATGAGTGAACTGAGGCTCAGAGAGGGGACTTATCTGAGGCTATGCGGTGAATTCGTTGCTGAACTGGAATTAAAATGAAAACACTTGACTCAAAAGTCGAAGGTCTTCAGTCTTGAAGTGAAGCTAAGAGGGGTGAGGGAATGGTAGACCAAGGGAAGAGTGGCTGCGGGTGGGGACTCTCTGTGGAGGCTTTTTAAAGACCAGAGCATCAGTGTAGGCCTAGATGCCTAGGGAGGCGCGGGAGTGGTGATGACTGAGAGTGACCCACAAGATTTTGGCAGAATAAATCTGTTTCCTGGCTGCCAAGAGGCATGAAGTGCAGGGCCTCTGCGCCTTGCAGGGGAAAGATGATGGGGCGGGATTGGTTGGATTTTATGGCCATTGGAAAACTGTTGAAATGGGCTGTGATGCAGGTAGTTCACCTCTTCTCTTGGGCTGTGATGTGGGTGAATGGTAGCAGTGTTTTCCCAAGGAGGGGGCTTCCAGGGATATTTAGAAGGTGGCACTTCTCAGGGTGGGTTTCTTTTCCCTTTAAAGGGTCGTGCAGTGCCAGAGGTTGGTGTCAGGCCCAAAGCATCAGGGAATATGGTTACTGTAGGGGTCTTTCGACAGCTGTGCAGGGCAACCTGGGGGTGAATGAAGGGGACCCAGAGAGGGCAGGCCGGAGAAATGCTTCTGCTTCATTGCTTCATCTGTGCAGAGAAAGCACCTCCCTCTTACTGGTTTTAGATAAAGTTTAATTTATAAAAGGAGTTCTGCTGCCCATCCCCAAATTTGAGAATTACTGCTTTGGCTTCTGTGGATGCTGCAGGCAGAGTGTTAGGGAGCGGTCCGTAGGATTGGCCTGTGTGTAGTTACAGATTCACCTCATGAGTTTCGTTGGCGCCTACTAAGTGCACGGTGTTCACGGTTTCTGCGTGTTCAGAGTAAGTGAGGCAAGATCTCCTTCCTGCAGGAACTCACAGCCTGGTGGCCCAGACACAGCTGTTAGCTGAGTAAGCAGTCCCAGAAAGGTCCCTGGAGGAAGCAAAGGAGCCGCCCGATGTGGGGTGTTGGTGTGGGGTAGAGCGTGGTGCGGGACCCAGCCCAGGAGTTGGGCTCTTCTTGGGCTCAGCAGGAAGCCCCGTAGAGGCAGCAATGAGGAAGTGTCTCTGAGCAAGAGAGCTGCAGGCCCTGGGCCGCCCAGCAGGTCCGTGGGTGCTACATGGGTCTGCTCGGAGCCACACCCCCGGCCTGTCTTTGGGAAGGTGAGACACAGATTAGCTTAGCTCATCAGAGAGGACTGCCCAGAGAGACCGTCTGGGACTAGTTAGTAAGCTTTAGAGAGGTACACCGGATTAGGGGTGGCATGAGTGTCTGATGAACGCTCCTCATCCCCACAGAATCTGACCTTAACCCTTGGGGGCTTTCTGAGGCCCTGGGTTAAGATCTCTTCATCTCTAGCTTTAACAGCACTGCTACTAGGAATCTAACAGGAGTAAGATGCAAGAGCTCCTTTGAGTCTTTTTATTTTACTTCCTGAAACAGATGCAAGACATTCCTCAGGCAGTATATATTGGTAAGAGCTTCAGATCTCTGGAGTAAACAGCTCTGGATTCAGATCTCAGCTCCACATTTCCTGTGGAGGCCCCAGGCCAATTGCTGAGCTCCTCAGAGTCTCTTGGCTGCATCTTAAGAGATGTACTGGGGGCTATAGGCATGTCCTTCAAAGTGCTCACCACATGAGGTGCTCTGTGTATGCTAATTCTTTCGGTAGTTGACCCAGCTGGTCTTAGGGGTGGAGAGGGCAGGGGATGGAACAGAACATGGGACAGGTGCCTCGGGTAGGCTAAGCCACTGTGCGTTGAAATAAAGGGGAGCCAGCTTGTCGGGGTTCTATCTTTCTTGGAACAAGACGCTGTGCTTAGTGAAATGGCCTGAGCATGTGTGAGTTGTTGGACTCGAGAGGTGTAAGACATAACCCCCCCACCCGCCCCTCCCCCACCCCCACTCCCACCCCCACTCCCCCAGCCACACGGTCATCAGCGGGGAACCATGCTGGCTGAGTTGTCTGGGCCTTGGTATCCTCACCTATAAAATAGCTCAGATGATCTCAGGGCGCTTTCCAGCTCCAGTTCCTCATTTTCACACCACACACAGATTAGCTCACACATAATGTGCAGTTTTCCAGGCTCCATGCTTTAGACACCCTTTGAGTTGCTGCCGTTTGGTTGACCTTCCCCTGCTTTATTCTGTCAACTGGTACCTTCTCTGGGCTGCTGGGATTGGCCCTCAGCCCAAGGCACTAGTCCGTGTCTCATCTCTCTCCCGGGGGATTCAGAAGTAGCTTGTCTTACACTGGGACAGAGAAGAAGGTCAGAGATTGAGTGGGAGAGACACTCTTGGTGTGTGGCTGGTGGGGGGGATTAAAACACAGCATCGAGGAGAGATGGGTCCTCTGAGCTGCTTCAGTTTGGACTTGGGTATTGTCTCCTGGAAGGATTCGGGTGGAGGGAGGGCACCCGCGTCCCCTCTCATCTCCTACTTTCTCTCCCGCAGGTGTGGGCAAGAGCAGTTTACTGTTACGCTTTGCAGACAACACTTTCTCAGGTGAGTGTCCCCCTGGGGTGCTGCTGGGGTGTGTTGGTTTGGATATGCCTTTCCTTGGTGCCAGAACATCCCTGCCTCTGTCTAATGTTGGAAATGTCCTCACTTTGATTGCCAGTCGAGGGAGACAGAACCAAAGGGAGCATAGGTCAGTAGTCTCTGCGGTCTGTCTTAATCTATCTTGGTCAAAGAATTCTTTTGCAGGCCCATCATTTTACCATCGGGGGTCCCTTTGTGCCCCAACATTAAAAAAAGAAGTTAAACCAGTATTACACGTTAGTACATGCCTATATAAAATTTCAAACAGGAAGACATCAATAAAGTGGAAAGTGAAAGCTGTCCTTTCATTTGCCCCTCGGATGCCCCGGGCCTCTCTCTTTTTGATTTTTTCCTCCAACCCCGCAAGCGTCCCAAGGGTCACCCTTGCAGGTGCAGGTGGCGTATCAGACCCCTCTGGTTCTCGTGAAGGCTGGTGCAGCTCACCGGGCGGGGTATGGACACCCGTCACTTACTGGCCGCGCTCCCTGTGTGCTGTGCCTTCTGGCTGCTCCTGTTTTGAGTGCTGCAGCATTCCTGGAGATACGTTGTATGTGTACTCTGGGAGAGAAGCGCAGTTACGGCTCATGGGGCATAGGTACATTTAAAATCGGACCAGGTCCTGCCCACTCTTCTTCCCAAGAAGTGCTCAGTGAACTGACTCCACAGAGGCATCGTCAGCTCGGGCAGTGCTGAGCCTCAGCAGTCTTCATTTTTGCTAACCCAGTATGCAAAAAGTGCCCTAGGCCCTGTCCCTTGGTCCCTGGCGAGGGGGACATGCTCTCCTTTGTCGGGTGACTTCTCTGATTAAGGCCTACAACGTGACTGCGGTATGGGGGGTTTCCCATGATGCGGCGGAGAGCTGGCTAGAATTAGGAAGTGGTTGTCTTTGGTGGAAAAGTGGCTTTTGCCCCTTTCTCCGCCTGGCAGTGACCCTGCCACAGCTCAAGTGGTGCTGGAGCGTTGTCTTCTCTGGGTAACCATGAGTGTGACAAGTCTCCGCTCATCTGTAAAGGGGACCCCGATGGGGTCACTGTGAGGACTGCCTGAGCTTCTGGAAGCCGCAGTGCAGGGACTCGGTCACACGTTGTTGCTGTTCTCTTCTGCCGTGCAGAGTAACTCACGGGCGGCTTCTCCTCAGGCTGAAACACAGGCCTGGCCTTCCTTCTGTCCCTGACTCCCCATTGGGCCCCTCTCAACTCCGGAGGCCTCTCTTTTGCTGTCTCTCTCCTCCTCTCCACTTCCACTTGCGGGACTTGGTTCCGGCCATGGCTGGCTCAGGTCGGAAGCGTCACAGCAGCTCCCCTCCACCCCGTCCCAGGCGGCGGTACCCGTCTCTCGTCTGGTCACGAACCTCAGTGCACTTGGGTGGCCGCATTTGTATCAGGGTTTCTCCACTTTGGCATCGCGGATAGTTGGGCCTGTAATTCTTTGCTGTGCGAGGCTTTCTGTGCATCGAAGGAGGTTGAACATCACTGGGCTCTACTCACTAGATGTCGGTGACATGTCCCCATGCCTGCTCCCCTCACCCAGCCCAGAGGCGACAACCAAAAATGTCTCCAGGCATTGCCAGGTGTCCTCTGGGGGACGGAGTCACGCCTGGTTGGAAAACACTCATCTTCATAATTACTTAGCGCGCCTTTCTGACTTCCTTTCTCGGATGGTTTGTCCGGTCTTCTTTGTCACTCATGCATTCGCTTGGTGGTAGGTGCTGGGCCCTTTGGCCCTCTAGTCCTTGAGGGTGCCAGTTGCTCTCTGGTTTTGAGTGGATTCTCTCTGTGTTTCTGCATCAGCTTTTTCTAAGTGCGGGGTGTCTTTCCTCTGCCTGAGTTCAACCTTTGAAATCAGACCTGTTCTTTCCAGCTACACCCAAATGTGACTTCCTCGTGTGAGCCTCCCGTGAGCTCCATCTTACCTCGAACTTTGACCTGTGGTTTGACACAGTGGTGTGTGTGTGTGTGTGTGTGTGTGTGTGTGTGTGTGTGTGTGTGTGTCTTGATTGCAGCGCTGTGAATACTGCGCGCTCCGACGGTGTGAGAACATAGGCTGCGTTAGTGGAAGTGTTACCGTGTCCAGACTTCGGCAGCCTGGACTGAGCGCTGTACCAGATCTTCAATTCCACCTTTCTCAGATGCCCCAGAGGGCGCTTACGCTGCGGCGCTTGCCCCTGACTCAAACCCATCGTGCCTGTCACGCATGCGCGCGCCCGAGCTCTCCACACCGTGCAGAGGCCCCGGTCTGGCCTCCGCCCCCTCCGCCTGCTCCCGTGGCATGCTTGACCTCATGGGACCCGCACACGCGATCGCCATTTCTTGCTACTGTCTTTTCTGCCCACAGCAGGGCTTTTCAAACTGCAGGTTGTGACTTGTATGTTAGTTTTGTGGATCATTTAAATTTCTTGGAGTAGAAAGCGTAGAAAAGAGAAACCCAGAGCGCATCACGGTCGCCACCGTTCTCAGGCCGCGGCTCAAGGCCCCAGCCCGGTGGCCCGCCTCCGGCCTCTGTGGCGAGGAGCCTGCTCCTCCCCCCGGCCTTGCCCCTTTGTTTCCTTTCCTTTGCGGTGCTTTATCACTTTGCTTCACTGTATCGGTCTGCTGCCCTCACCTTGACTGTGGGCTCCACCCGGGCGGGGACCCTGTCTGTCTTGTTCAGGGGCGTGTCCTGGGACTTCTGTGTCCGGGCACAGAGAGTGAGGGGGCGGGATGGCGCCCCGGGCACCCCGTGGCCTTGTTAACGTGCGTCTGTGTGCAGGCAGCTACATCACCACCATCGGAGTGGACTTCAAGATTCGGACCGTGGAGATCAATGGGGAGAAAGTGAAGCTGCAGATCTGGGACACGGCCGGGCAGGAGCGCTTCCGCACCATCACCTCCACGTGAGTTAGGCTCGCCCGGCCCCGCCTCACCCCTCGCCGCCTGCGATCGGACACGGCTGAGTGACGAGGGCCAGGCTGTGGCAGAATGTCGCTGGGGTGGGCCCCCAGGGCTGTCAGGAGGTGCGCTCATTGCTGACCACGGCGAGTGGTGTTCAGTGGAGTCCTTCCTCTTCCGGAAGACGCGCGAGGGGGGCGAGGTATGGCTCCCTGCTCTGGGGGAGAGGCCGTGCCAGGCAGCCTGCACTCTGGCCCGCAGCCCCTTTGTCTGCAAAATGGGATCACGGTGGTCAGACAAAGGCAGAGTCAGCTGCTCTTGTTAGGTGTCAGCTGAGACCAGGGGTCAGCTGTGCAGGCTCCTGTCATCCCCCGACTTCGGCGAGGTGAAGTCTCTTAGTCGGGAGGCCTGAGCGCGGCTGCGTGGAAGAGGCTGCCTCTACCAGGACAGGCTCCCGGCGGCTGCCCTCTGCTCTGCTGCTGCCGTGTGGCCCTTGGCTGCAGACTGTGGGATCCCAGCCCGAGCACCCGCGGGGGCTCGTGGGCTCCTGGCGCAGCAGGTGCCGGCACAGATCAGGACTTTGAAGGCGGAGAGTTTAGAATTTACATTTCTGTTCTACTGTGTGACCTTGGGCAAACTGCCGGAACTTTCTGTGCTTCAGTTTCCTGGAGGATTCTTTAGGGTTCTCTTTAACGCTGAGTCCTGCGTGCCCGGTGCTCTGTGCTTGGGGTTTACATGGCTTATCTCGTTGAACTCTCTTTGGCTCTCTGTAGTTGGCCCCATTATCCCCATTTTACAGGCGAGGGAACATCCCGGGGTCCAGCCCCCTGTGAGTGGCATAGAGTGGCAGAGCCTGGGCTCCACAGCTTGGGGTGGGAGCTGTGTCTGGCCCGAAGCCGTCGTTTCTTTGATGGGCGTCTCCTGTGGCCCCAACCTACAGCAGGTCCTGTGTGGAGGGGCTCTAGGGAAGGCCTGTAAGTTCCCAGGCCAGCGATCCCTTTCTTCTTCTTGGCTTGGAAATGTGGCTGACCCCCTACCTAGATGTCCATCCTGGGCCCCCTCGGGACCTTCTGAGGGGAGAAAATGTGAGGGGTGATGTTCCCCCCACGGTGGCGCAGGGAGTGCTGCGTGGGCCAGGCTGGAGATGAGACCAGCAGGTGGACAGCGCCAGTGTAGGGCAGGAGGGGCTCCCGTCGCTGGGCCAGCCCTGCCGCGCGTGCGGTGCCTTGGCCCCCGCGGTGCCCCTCCTGAGGGCTGCCCAGAGCGGCGCTCCACAGTGCCTTGCTCCTCCTGTGCCCCTGGATCTCTGCAGCTGTCAGCAAGGCCCTATGCAAGTTGGCATCAGAGGCTCCTTGGAATAGGATTGAGCTTGGGTGGCGGAGCCTCAGGTCGGGACAGAGGTCTGGAGGCACCGACCCCAGAGGGCCTTGCTCTCTGCTGGGGCCGCTCTTTCCCTTATCCCCCAGGAAAGCAGCCTGTGATCCTCTCCACTGCTGAGGTGCCACAGGGTGAAGGGGCTGAGCTTGGCTGGTCGGTCGGGAGTGAGCTGCGGTCTGTGTGACGCTGGAGCCCGTGTCCTGACCAGCCCACGGCCCTGCTCTCTGCTGCCCACCACCCGCAAGAGATGCGCCGGGGCAGATGGCTGATGCTCTCGTGCCTCCTGTGCCAGTTAAAACCAGCCAGGGATGTCAGACCTGTGGCTATGAGAATCGCTCCAGGCCTGCCATTCTGGATGCCTGGCCGCTGGGCCCTCTCTGCGGGGGAGCCTTAGCCCTTCCCTGCAGGGCGGGCCGAGGAGGGCGAAATGCCTCCTTTGCGCTGGCAGAGACGAGTGGCACAGCGGCCTGAGGACAGTGTGTGTGTTCTGGGTGCCTGAGGCGGGGGGCGCTGCACACTGCGGCCTGTGAGCCCTGGCGTGGCCCCACCGGCCATGCTGCCTGCTTTCTATTTGGGGAGGCCGAGGCTAGCTCCATCTTGGGGTCCCTGGCCACTGCCTGTGATGGTAACTGGCAAAGAAGAGCGTCCTGGAAAGCTTTAGGAGTTGCTTCTTTTTGGGGATTGGGGCAGTCTTTCCTGCTTCGGTATATTCAAAGAGAAACTAAGATGGCATCCTTATCCTGACGAGAAAGAGCCTGGCTTCACTCAGCCCTCAGCTGTCTCTTCGTAGCTGGGGTTGGCTGACCCTGAGAGGTGTGTCTGGGGGAGGAGGGAGGTGAGGGATGAGGAGAAGCCCCTTGGGTACCTGGCACTGGGCCTGGGAGGCAGACCTGGGCACCGTGACTCTTGGCGGTGACTCAGGCAGGCCCTTGCTGGAGGAAGGGCGGCTTTTGGTCGCAAAGACAGGTGGCAGCGCGCGTGCGCATGTGTGCTTCCCGTGCCTGGCGCGGAGAGAGCGTGGTGAGTGGGGGTGATCGTTGAGGCTCACAGAGCTCTGCACCCCCAACTTACCCCGAGCAGTGTACTCTGGGCCGCAGAGAAGGGGGGTCCCCAGGGCACACAGGGGCTGTGTGCTGGCCGTGGCCGTGGCATCTTTGCCTCTTCGGTGTCTTCAGCAAAGGAGAGTCTGGAACGCGGTGCACAGCGCACACTTGTTTGTGGGCAGGGGCTAGTCCCTTTGGTTCCCCACATTCCTGCACCTGCTCAGGAGGGTCCCCCGACCCCGGCCAACCTGGACGATGACCTGCCCCTCCTCGCAGCAGCTGCCGGAGGGCAGGGCAGGGGCGAGCTGGTCCCGAGGGCCCAGTGCTTCGAGGACCTGATTGTCAGAGGTCCGTGTGCCGGGGGATGCAAAACTGGGCGGACCGCAGGGCGCGCGTCGGGTGGAGCCGGGGCAGGGAGGAAGTCACCTGACTCCTGCTCGAAGCCAGCGGGAGCCGCACCGCGCGCCCTGGTCTCCGTGTCAGGAGCCTCAGGCTGCCCGGAAGGAGTATTACTAACCAGCCGTTCTGGACCGTCGAGTACTCCGTGCGCCTCGCGGGAACCCACATTGTCCCCTCACAGCCACCCCGAGAGTTAAGTACTGGTGTCCCTGTTTTGTAGTTGAGGACACTGAAATGTGGTGAGGTGAATGCAATATCCTTCCCGGGGCCCCACAGCCCACCCGCGATGGCCCCTTTGGCCTTTGCCCTGTGACTGGGCCTAGAATGCGAAGAGTTGGCCAGAGAGCCGATGGGCTGGCAGACGAGGACACAGCAGCCCAGCTGGTTCCCTTCTCGCTGCGCCCCATGCTTCGGGAGGGAGGGCTGCTCTCCTGTGGGCCCGGGCTGGGGCTCGGCCTGGTGAGCTTCGGGAGGCTGGAGGTGCTTGGGCCGGGAGGGGCGGCGCGTCCACTCAGGAGCTGGCCTCTCGCTGCCGGTGATTTTCCCCTCCTGGTTCGGAAGCCCCCGCGCGGTGTGGGGGCGGCGGCTGCGGCCTCGCCTCTGGCTCAGTGACGCTCCGGGGCAGGCTGAGCCTGTGCTCCCCTCCGAGGCGAGGGCGTGGGTCCCCGCCATCCAAGCACCGGCACCTGCCGAGACGGTGTTTACACCTTTCCGCCTCCTGGGCCTCTGGCCGACTTCAGGGTGTGTATGCGTGAATGGGGGAGTATCTGGGGCCCCTTCCTAGCTGTGCCTGGATGCCCAGCAGTTCCATGCGCTCCCTGCCGAGGCAGGAGGAGCCCCGAGGAGCCGCAAGGGAAGTGCCCACCTGCCTCCAGGGGACTGAGACCCGGGCAGGGCTCACCGCTGGCTCGCCTCGCTGTTCTCTCTGGCGCCGCGGACACGGGCGGGAAACACGGCGCTGCCGGAGCCGTGGCTCAGGCCCATGGGGCCGAG
The DNA here is from genome assembly GCA_004024925.1 of Scalopus aquaticus. Classification (NCBI taxonomy): domain Eukaryota; kingdom Metazoa; phylum Chordata; class Mammalia; order Eulipotyphla; family Talpidae; genus Scalopus; species Scalopus aquaticus. The sequence goes on from PVIJ01001875.1 coordinate 35,759, forward strand.
GCAGACTCGGGCGGGTGGGACGGCGCCTGCCGTGTCGGTGGCGCCCCGGCCGGGGGCCTGATGTGGGCAGCGGGTCCTACTGAAGGGGCTGTTCTTGCTCAGGCAGAAGCTCTAACGCAGGTCCCGGCCCTACAGGTATTATCGGGGGACCCACGGGGTCATCGTGGTTTATGACGTCACCAGTGCCGAGTCTTTCGTCAACGTCAAGCGGTGGCTTCACGAAATCAACCAGAACTGTGACGACGTGTGCCGAATACTAGGTGAGGCTGGAGCTGGCGGTGGGGCGGCAGGATGGGGGAGCGGGGGTGCCCCTGCAGGGTTGGGCTGACTGTGCTTTGCCTTAAAGTGGGAAACAAGAATGATGACCCTGAGCGGAAGGTGGTGGAGACAGAAGATGCCTACAAGTTTGCTGGGCAGATGGGCATCCAGCTGTTTGAGACCAGTGCCAAGGAGAACGTCAACGTGGAAGAGGTGAGGCCTGGGCCGCCCGGGGAGGGGGCGGGGCCGCCCTGCTGCACGCCGCAGCCCTCTCCTGCCAGCCCGCCTAGGGTCCGGGCGCCAGCAAGAAGTGGTCCTCCAGCTGCCATCTGTTGGGGGCCTGTGGTGTGCCAGGCACTGTGTGGGCCCTTGAAGTCTTAGCACCCATCTGAGCAGCGTCTGAGCTAAATGATTCACACGTTCCATGTAGAGAAGCTGAGGTTCCAGCTCAGATCTGTCCAGCACCACGGCGAGGTGTGGCTTCTATGTGGCCCTCTGCCTCACTGTCCCTGGTCCCACCGACTGTCACTGTTCCTGCGCTCTGGCTCTTGCTGGGGCCTTGGTCTCCTGCTGAGACCAGGTTGCTTCCTGTGTCTTCAGAGCTCAGCTGGGCACCTGCTAGGAGCCCTCTCAGGCTCCTGGGGAGGCCCCGGCCCGCAGCCCTTCCCTTCTGCTGGACTGCTAGGAAGCAAGACCTTTGCCATAGGCTGGCCCCACTCACGGCGGGGAGAGTCGCCCGTGCGTGGCGTGCAGCCGCCAGGGAAGCTCGCGTCTGGACTGCACGGTGGTGGGGCTGGGCGCAGTAGAGGCTGCCTCGGCTTCTCCGCACCCACCGCTGCGGCCGTCAGCGGCCTTTCCCAGTTGCGTGGAGGGCACCTGGGTCTGGAGGCGGCGTTGGGCGCTGCTGGTCCTGGCGGCACGAGGACTTTGAGGGGAGGGGCTGGAAAGGGTCCTGGGCAGGCCACGGATCCCTCGCCTGCACCAGTGCAGGGCGCCTGTCTCACCAGGAGATTCCAGCTGAAGGAAAGGGTCCTTCTCTCTAAAAGCAAAGCCTGGCAGACCCCCGCGAGGATGACGTCCCTGACAGCCTGTGGGTCTCTGATCTTCCTTTTTGAATGTTGGATGGAATAACTCACCACCTCCTACCAGGGGTTGGAGGCCACACGTACAAAACCATTCATGAGTAGAAACAGCAAACTAGAGCCAGTGGGAGGGGGTGGCTGTGCTGGCCAGCAGAGGTGGCACAGCCCTGACGGGACCCCCTCGCCAGGTCTCAGCCACCCTGCCTCCTTCGTCCTCACAGATGTTCAACTGCATCACAGAGCTGGTCCTCCGAGCAAAGAAAGACAACTTAGCGAAACAGCAGCAGCAACAACAGAACGACGTGGTGAAGCTCACGAAGAACAGTAAACGAAAGAAACGCTGCTGCTAATGCCCCAGCCAGCCCGCCACAGAGACTGCACTGCGCCGTTCCCGGCCTCAGGCGCGGGGCTCCTGGGGGACAGTCTCAGTTTTGTGCCGTTATTTAAAGAATTCTCTCCACGTTTTTTGTACCGGGAGGCGCCATCGGCACTTCCTCCCCTCCCCCCTCGAGTGCCAAGAAGGTGTTGGACGAACTTGCCCTTCCCTTCTGGTGCCCCTGCCCCCTGGCCAGGGCGCCTGGGTGCGGCGAGGATGCTGCCAGCCGAGCGGACTGATTAACCTGTTTGTACATAGTGTATATTGCTTTACCCAGCCACGTCACCCCATCCTGCTCTGGCTTCGCCTCCGTCACCCGGCCTCCTCACCCCCCACCCGCCCTCCCGTCTTACCGCCAGCAGCTTCCTGCGGAGGCAGGGGGTGTTCTAGCCACGTCTTTTGCCAACCTGGGCTGGGGCAGCGGGCTCCATGTTACTTGTTCTCTCCTCCAGGCAGGCGACTTCCGTCCCTGGCACCAGGGTCTCACCACTCTCCAAGGCCTGTGGGAGTCTCTGCCCCAAGCCCAGCTCCCCTCTCTCCTCTCCTGCCCCCACAACCGTTCGGCAGCTGGGAAACCCGGCTCCGACAGAAGCTTGGGGCTTCCCGTTACAGGCCCGGCCTCTGGTTCTGCAGAGGCGGTCAGCCCCGCCCTTCGGCCAACAGGTTTCTCGTCCTGCCTTCTGGACGCCTCTGAGCTACAAACCCAAAGGGGCCGCGGCTCCCAATTTATACCAACACGTTCCGGCTCCAGCAGAAAGGTAGGGGCGAGTCTGTGCAGGGACAGGACTTACGGGGGGCTTAGGCGCATTCTTGTAACAGATAAAGAAAATGAAGCCAAATGAATTAAGCTCCTCACACTTATTTTCTCTTCCTGAGGCTTGGCTGGCACCTCTGGGGCCTCCCCACTGCTTGCTTGCCCAGTGTTTCTAGGGCGAGCGAGTGGCTTCCCGCCACTGTGGGCTCCTGCAGAGCAGCGCTGCCTCCCTGCCTTTTCTTGGCGGGAGAGGAGAAGCACCCCCTCCCTTGTGGGGGTCGGCCCGGGGCTCCCAGTGAGCCCGTGGCTCCCCCATGGCCCCGACACCTCCGATGGGGAGTGGGGCCGGGCTGCTGCACTGTGGGGGCGACGCCGCTGAGCTGGAGGGTGGGCACCCCGGTTGCTGACAACTGGCCGAGTACACGGGAGCGTTGGGGTTTCTGAGCAGGAGGAGGAACAGCCGCAGGGCGGGGTGCCAGCTTTGTCCCCTGGAAGGAAAACCAGGGACATCTGCACTTGGTTACTGTCCCCCTTGGGACAGTTCGGTTACCTTTTCCCCAAAAGGATCACGCCACCTGGGGATGATTTATTTCAACATCATGCTGTGTTTTATGAGGTGTCTTTTCCTAGGTAAAATTTCCAGGCGAAGCGATACCCAGACCTTGTCTGATTGGACAATCACGTCACAGATCACACTGCAGTTTCCATGTTAACACTGTCGATGGGTTTTTAATCAATAAAAAAGCTGGGGGTTTCTTCTGACCTCTCTGTCCACGTCCCCAGACTGCCCAAAGTGAGCTGCTCTACGACGGGCCTTCCCTCGGAGCCTCGGGGTGGGCCGGAGCTCGCGGAGGTGGCCGCAGGGCCCGGCCACAGACAGCCCGGCCTGGCGGGGGGCGGGGGAGGTGGTCTCTGCCCGCAGGACCGTCCTGGCTGACCCGGGGTCCTGCGGGGTGCGCAGAGCTTGGGCTCCTGGGGTGGCGGCATACTTGGCTCAGCATTCAGGCAACGCCAGTGTGGCAGTGCTTGCGATTCAAGCAATAAAGTGGGGCGGGTGGGGGCCCTGGAGCTTCGTCCAGACTAGAAGCCACGAGGCTTCTGGCAACTGGACAGCCAGACCCAGGTGGTTGGTGGGGTGACTGGTGATGGCAGTGCGCCTGTCGCACTGGGTGTCACACGCATGAAAGGGGAGGGTGGGGGAAGGGGGCCCACAGGGCTGGCTGATGTTCCGGCGGACCTGATGTGAAATTACTGTCCAACAACAAAACTTTTAAATGGTTTGCTAGGATTATTTCTGTATTGAAAGTTTCTAATTATGCTTTTTAAAAAAAATACTAAAAATAAAGTTCAAGCTGCCAAGTGTGTTGCCAGGATCCGTTTCCTCTCCAGCTGCGCTCTGGGTGGCGGGGGCTGCTTCACGCCCCTGCTGTCCAGTTCTCCTTCGGGTCTGAGTCCTGCCCGGCTGCTCAGGGACACTTCCAGAGGCCAAGTTCACATTCTCCGTTAAAGGTTGGTGCAGGGTGAGCAGCTCCGCGGGTCTGACGCGGGCCGGGAGGGCGTGAGGTCAGAGCCGGGGCAGCCCGCGTCTGCTCCCGCAGGCGGGAAGGGCGCAGTGGGAGACCTGCCCAGCGCGCGGTGCCTGCTCTGGCGGAAGCTCCTGCCGAGCGGTAGGGTCCTCTGGCGGCTTGGGAAGCGGTGCTGGCAGGGCCGGCCTGTGGCGGGGCACCGCAGCTCTGGCAGGGAGCCGAGGGCGTGGAGGCAGCGCCTGTGGCCACTGCTCGGTGAGCAGCTGTCACGCCGGCCGCCTCCAGCCCCACCCTCCAGAGGCGCCCCTCGGCGCAGGCTCGGCCAGCTCGCGAAGGTTCTAAAATAGAAGCCGCGTTCGACCAGACCGCGCTCCAGGTGCCCAGGAACAGAGGCGGGAGGCTCTGTAGAAATTCATTTTATTCTTATTCAGACTATTTTCAAAAGAAGCAGTGGTGTGCTGTTTTTCTAAAAATATGCCTTTATAGATTTATACATAATATGTATATTATAAAATCCATACATGTATTTACATGGGTGCTACATACAAAATTACAGCACTGTGGTATGTACATATCTATAGGTACATTCTTTCCACTCATCCCTGCTGTGCTTTTCCCGCGGAAAGGCGGGAGACGAATCCGTCCAGCAGCTTGCGGGCTGACTCAGCCCAGGGCCTCAGCAGAGAAGGTGGGGTGGCTGCTGAGGAAGGAGCAGAAGCAGCAGATTGCAGGACTCACCCTTCTGCAGGCCTTGCGGGCAGTATCTGGAAGCATCCACCTCTGGTGCCAACCCTGCCCTTGAGGTGGAGGTGAGGTGGCTGACTAGGCCCCTCTGGGGCCGTTCTGGGGCCTGGATGTGCTTGGCGGAGCCAAGAACTTGTAACGGGAAGGGGACGGGGAGCTTCGGGAGGCTGAGACCCCTCCCAGCCCAGCCCAGGCCCCAGGAGGGGGGAGGGCCCGTGAGAGACCGCCATGGCCGCCGCGGCGCTATTCTGGATGGGCTGGGAGGGAGAGCACTGGCGGCCGGGGGGCGGGCCCTCCCTCCCGGCTCGGGATGGCTTCTGCCCAACCCAGGCAGAGACCGCTGCCGGTGCCAGTGCAGGGAATGGCCCTCGGGCAGGGCCCCTGAGGCTGCAGACTGGGGCTCCCGCCCACGGAACTGCTCCTGGCAGCGGCGCATGCGCGTGGGGGAGGGGCCACCCTCTCCTCAGGCCGGCAGGGGCCCGGGGCAAGGCAGGAGGCTCAGGTCTGGGCCTGGGGCACTGCAGGACTACAGCCCCAGGCTCAAGCCAGCGGGGCGGCCCGGCCTCCTGAGGCATGCAGAGAGGGCTTCCATTTCTTCTGTCCCCCAGATTCCAAAGCAGGGGGGCAGCAGCGGCTGGCGCTGGGAGCCGGGGCCACTGGGGTGGATGGGCGGGCTGGGATCCTCTGGGCGTGAGCAGCGGAGCCACACCGAGGGGCTGTTCGGAGGCAGCTGGGCCCTGCTCAGCAACAGCAGATCCAGGGAGAGCCCAGGCTGGGCGGGCTGGCGGGGGGCAGGGCTCAGCCTTCAGACCCCCCCCCCCAAGGGCAGCCTGCGGGCAGTACGGCTGCCAAGCCCGGCCCCGGGGAGCCCTAGCAGGGAGACAGTGCACTGGGCCCTTGTCTGCACCCCCTTTGCAGCCACCTCCAGTCCACCCATCCCCAGCAGCCTGGCTCCTTCCAACTCAGATTCTCCTGAAGAATGAGAAGAGCCGTCTGCCCTCGGGCGTGCCGGGCTCGTCCCCGCGCCCTGGGCCGTGGGCCCCGGCGAAGGCAGCAGCGGGCCGGCTCCGGTCCTTCAGGTGCGTGTCCAGCAGCTGCCGGTCAATGAGCCTGTGCATGTCGTCCTGCGGGGCAGAGCGGCGGGGCTGAGCGCGGGCGGCGGCGGGCGCGGCGCAGGACGGGAGATGAGGATGGGATGGGATGGGATGAGCGAGCGGCTGCAGCCGGGGCTGCGCGACGGGAGACGGAAAGCAGCAGGGCGGTGCGATGCCAGACACGGGGGAGCACGCGGCCCTCGGCCCAGCGGGCCAAAGCCGCTTCTCGCTGGTGCGCTCCTCCCCCCGCCCCGGGGCTGAGCCCGCGGGCGCCGTCCCTGTAGGCCCAGACCTGCCGCGGCTGACGGTCCTGTCTGTCTCCCCTGGGTCTTCTGCCCGCGCAGGCGCTAGGTTGCCTCTGCCCCTCTGCCCGGGTCTCGGGGCGGCCAGGTGTCTGCCTGTCTCTGCTCCCCTACACCCTGCAGGCCTGAGGACCACCTCAGCTGTCAGTTCTCCAGCCCCACGGCCTGGTTCCACAGGCCTTCTCCTGCCCTGTCCCCCTCTTCAGATCACCCTCAGCCTAAGCTGCCGACACCCACACATCACAGGCAGCCCCACCTGGTGAGGTGCAGCCCCACGCTGCGGCCCCTACTGGCGAGGCGCCCACTCTGCAGAGACTACCTGTGGCACCACTGCCTCCGACTTAGGCAGGCCGGAGAAGAGCAGCTCCGACCGCAGAGAGGGGCTTGCACACAGCAGCCCCACTGTGCACTCCAGCTGCGAGCCCCTCTGCGAGGGTGACAAAGGCTCTGCCACTAAGAGACGGGAGAACGTGGCTGAACGACGGCAGCAGCCAGCCCCGGTGACCTCAGCCTGACAGCACAGCCCGGCCCACCCCTCCGCCCTGCACACGGGCTCTGGCGCGGCCCGGCAGACACCGAGTTCAGGCTGAGCCCGGAGCGGTCAGGGGCTGGTGTCCGAGCACAGGACGGCGAGGCCTGTGTTCCGGGTGGAGGCCTCTGTGGTGGGGCAGGAGCTCTGCAGCCCCGAGCAGCTGCCCGCTGAGGGCAGGAAGTCGGGCGGCCAGGCCCCTCCCTGACCAGCGTGTCTGTCACCTCCCCCACCGTCTCCCTCGCTCTCGCCGGGTGTCACCCGAAGGTCTTTAGAGCTCAGCATGAAGCAAAGGGGCTCTGCTGCCCAGGGCGCCGCGTGGCCGCGAGCGGACGCGGGCGCCCTCCTCGCTCCTGGCCTGCTCCCGCCTTGCTCCCGCCTTCCTCCCGCACTGCTGGCTCCTCCTGACTTGGTTTCCTCTGGCGCTGCTCTTCCGCCTCCTCAGAACAGCAAACCTGGCCCCACTCCCCAGGCCCCAGCCCAGGGCCCTCCCCTCGGGACGTGCCCAGTGAAATGGACGCGGCCCACGTGGCTTAGAGACAGTACGGGCCCTCGGAAGGGGCCCTCTCGGGAGACGGATGCCGGCGCTCGTCTCGGACACCGCAAACCGCGGCCCTTACACTTCGCAAGCGTGTCGAGAGCGCCCCTTCAGTAGAGCGTGTTCAGACGCGCACTACTCTGATTCCACGTCTCCGTTAACACCCCGCTCACGGGGCGGTGGCCCCCGAAGCCCAGGGGTCAGCGGGCAGCGTCGGGCCGCGCGGCCAAGCTCACGGGACATGACGTGATGGAGGAGAGGCGCGGTCAGGTGGGATGCGGGGCGCAGGCGCTGGATGAGGCCGGGCCCGGCACACAGAACACGGTGGCCACGAGGGGCGGGCGGACCGCGATGGCAGCAGGGAGGGGGATGAGGGCTCGGGCTCACCTCGAAGGCAGGAGGGGTGTACAACTAAAGCTGTTGATACGGGAGCTGAGAAAGGCCACTAGATCAGAAACCAAAGGAGCCAGATAGTAAAGAGCCCTGAGGAAGCAAACTGCAGCCAGGAGAGAAGAGAGAAGAACGGGGCGGTAAGCCGGGGGTGCCAGCGGGCCACTGCGCAGGCGGCCGAGGGGCCCGGGCCCAGCTCGGGTGCCGGAGCTCCCGCGCCAGCCAGGGAGGCCCCTGGGGGAGCGGCCCCGGCGAACCTGCCCTCCACGGTGGGCTCGCCGCGTAGAGCCACCCGTGACTTCATTTCCGAGTAGGGTGGCAACGTGAAGGGTCACACCCGCAGCTGAAACTGCACTAGCCTGGCGCTTGTCCACAGCAGCAAGGCCAGCCCTGGCCGTGGGAGCCGTGCTGGGCGACCAGCTCCCGTGTCCTGGAGGGGGACACACCGACTCATTTTGCCCAGGCTCGCACCAGACGGTGCCCTTTGGAAAAAGGAAGCTGGCCTCGAGAAGGGGGAGGGCAGCCGCAGCCAGCCCGGGGCCCATTCAGTCAGAGAGGGCTTCCTCGGCCCTGCATGTTAACAGCCGTTTCTTTCTAGATAATTTAAGCAAAGCCAAGACTGCGGGCTAAATGGGGTTCCTGAGGTAGCCACGGCCCCAAACAGCCCTGGGTTTGCTGCTCTGAGGACACCCTCAGGCAGTCTCCCCCAGGGGCCGGGGAGGGGGAGCTCTGAATTCGCCAGGCGAAGACTGGGGGGTTACGGCTCACCCAGGCGCACGGGCCCTCCAGTCACAAACTCTCCTTCCGCTCTGTGTGGCTCCGAGACTCCTCCCGGACCTGGTTTCCCACGGCTCTGGGTGTCAGGGCGCTCGCTTACCTGCCAAGCCTCAAGCTGCTGCGAGAGGTTCAGTTTCTGCTGAATGGCATCCAGCAGCTGGCTGTTCAGGGACATCATGTCCATCTTGCACTTGGCGAGCTCCAGCTCCATGGCGTTCTTCCTGCACACAGACAAGCGAGAGGCATCTGGTCCCGCGCCTGGGGCACCTGCGGGCTCAGGGATGAGGAGCAGACTCTGCCCCCGAACTGACAACTATCAGCCGCTGCGGCAGTCACTAGGATGCGCCCCTCAGGGGGCTGGAAAGCCGGCAACGTGCTGTCACTGCTTCTCAATGACTGAGCAGCCTACAGGCGAAGGGCGCACGTCAGCCCCTCACAGATGCAGGAGCCTGAAAGTGGGCCAAAGGCTGACAGAGTACGGCCCAGAGGAGATCAAAGACCGCGCATGCCACCGAGACTGCCATTCCTTCCCCAAAGGCCAGCCCCCCAGAAAGGCGTCCTCTGCTTTACACAAGCAGCCCCATAGCCCTGTGTTCTGAGACACAAGTATGCGAAGGCCACAAGTGGTGACTGCCATGACTTAGCTGATCACAGAAGCCCACAACGAAGGGGCTGCTGGTGTAAACGATGGAACACGGTTGCCTGACCCCAGCTGTGGGAAACACTCCTGGCGAGCCGAGTGGGGAGACCCACAGACAAGGTCTGACCGGAAACCACCTTTGTAACAGGAACACCGCTCGCGTGCATCTGAAGGCCAGACACAGAATGTTCTACTGGCCACCATCTCTGACGGTGGCTGCTTCCACACGTCTGCATTTCGTATTTCCACATTTTGGTGTTTACATATTACATAGTACTTTGTAATCCTAAATCATTGCTGTTTAATGCAAAAGAAAAAAAAATGGGCGGGCAGGGGTGTGGGAATCAAAAGTGCAAGAGACCAGCCGGGCAGCTTCGGCTCAGGCAGCGCCGGTTACCCACCAGAACCGCAAAATTAACAAGTGTCCTCCTTGCACAGGGCCAGCGACCAATGTCGGCCCAAGGACAGTGAGGACCCGGCTGGGCCTCAGGAGCGCATGAGCTAAGCGCAGCAGGAAGGCTGGGCAGTTGGGTCCCATTTGTAAAGCACCCTGACCTGCACTTCCTCTGGCCTCAAGTTCACCAAGCAATAGGTCACCTCCCCTGACACCCTTGTAGCTGCAGCTCGCAGCTCCCCAGCTCGCAGCTCCCCGCTGCCCTTCCTGGAGAAACCGCATGCGCATGGCCATCAACCTCCTCCGCCCCACCCCGCCCCGCCCCGGCGACAGCTGGACAGGAGTCTGCCCAATGAGCGTCGGTGTCTCAGATGCCATAGGCTGCCTCGTCACGCCTGCTGCCATTGGCTGGCGGTAAACAGCGGAAATCCTCGCGTGGCCTCCGTTGCCATGGACGCTCCCTTTCACCTACGCTCGGGAACTCTGAGCACACAGCTGGGCTCCAGGGCGTCTCCGGAAGGTGGCGCCACAGCAGCCTGGAGACCGCGTCCTTCCAGCGTGGAAATCTCCAGGCTGGACATAGGTCCCCTACCTTTCCCAAAGCCATGGGGACTGCACCCTGAGGAACCATTTGCGTATCATTCTTAGGAAACTGCAGACAAAAAATTTTCTCTTACATCGCTGTAGTCCGCATAGTTCTCCTGCCACCGAACCATGGGACCCACAACGGTGTAAGAAAAAAAAATTTAATTAAAAAAAAAAAAAAAAACCAGGAAAGCAAAGCAGTAGAAGCCGCTGATCAATATATAATTCAGTTTTAAAAATGAATATTCCGGAGGGCTAGAATTCCTTATTTAAATGAAACCAGTAGTAACTAACTCCTTGTTTGGGGAAGGCAGACTGCCTGCTCCAGATTTTTCTTTTCAGTGAGGTCCTTTCACCCACAGGAGATAAAACTGTTACTCAGCTCTTCTGAAACTTACCTATTGTATAGGATAAGGAAGGCTTTACGGTGGCAACTCAGTGAAGAGAGGAAAGTCCTGCCGAGGGAGCTCTCCCCTCTGCCTAGACATTAGAATCAAAGAGTGGGGTGTGCTCTTTAAGTAGCTCTAAACCCAGACTTTCTGCTGAATTGTTCCAGGGAGACCCTGGAATCTGGGGAGCTCCCTAGATGATTTCTTTTTTTAGATTTACTTATGCGTACAAGAACTGGGGTTTAGTCAGAGGTGTGCCGGGATGAGAGGATTCACTAGAGACAGAGCCGGGAGCAGAAAGGGTGCATCTACTGAAGTACACTGCTGAGGGGAGCAGCGGGTGAGACAGGAGAGGTCTGCTGCGCCATGTGGGTCGGCTCCCTGGCTGGGGGCTGAACTCAGTGGCTGGCGATATCTTGATAGTGCTGAGACTTTACCATCTGTGCCACCAGGGAGGCCCACCCTAGATGATTCTAAAGTGAAGCCAGGTCAGAGGATCAGATGCTATGCACGAACGCCTTCTGCGAACCTCCAGGCCCAGTACCCTCATAGTGAGGTTCTGGCCCCGCCCTCAGCTAAGTGTTCCTTAGAGCTGTTGTCTCAGTCCTCACATCCCAAGAATGTCATTTCTACAGGAGAGAACATTCCTGCTGGAGTGAGCTAACACCCTCCCTGGGGGCCGGCCCACACACCAGGGCTCTGTGAAGGGCAGGAGCCCCCAGTCTCCCCACTCAGGGAGGAGAATTCGCAGACAGACTCAGCCTCAGGAGGTTACCTGGGCCTTGACCGTGAGGGCACACATTTCATCTTAAGGTTTCATGGGAATTGGTGACCTTCACTGTCACCCCAGTGCCAGAGGGGGTTCCACTTTAAGGAATAGGGCCTGCACGGCTTGGTTCCTCTGCTCCCCTGCACCCAACTCTTTCTCTGGTTTTACCTGCCACGTCCCAGAGATGGCAGAACAGGGTCAGCTACTGATGTTTAGCTCTCTTCCCCTTGTCTGGCTGACAGAAGTTGACCAACCTTCTGCTTTCTGTACCCACAATTAGCACCTTGATTTTACCATTTTATTCCTTAACTGGATGACACAGTTTCACCCTTTGTTATTCATAAAAGTATGCTTCCCCCCCAAATCAGAGTACTCTTCAAGTATTCACTGATTAAATGTATGAGGAATCCAAGTGGTAAAGACAGAGGTATGTGAATCTCGTAGAGTGTAATTCTTGAGGTGACCTGGAAATTCAAAGACCACCTCACTTGAGGTTCTGACAAGACAGAAAAGAGGACCGGAAGGGAAGACCAAGAAATGGGGATGATGAAAATGATTAAAGAAAACAGAAGGGAGGCGGGAGATTGTGTGGATGAGGCAAGGGGAAGGGCGGGGAGTCAGCAATGAAAACATGTATTACGGGCCTCCCCCGGTGGCGCTGTGGAGCTGTCAGCAGCGGCGACACGAGTTCGATGCCAGGCCGGGGAGAATCCCACATGGCGCGGCAGACCTCTCCTGCCTCGCCCGCTGCTCTCCTCAGCAGTGTATTTCTATCTGCCTGTTCTGCTCCCTGCTCTGGTTCTGGTGAACCCTCTCGCCGCCCCACGCCTCTGGCCTGTACCCCAGCTTGTATGTATAAAAAAAAAAAAAAAGAAAACGTATATTACTTCTAAAAAACGCAGATCCCGTCTATTGACGAGTCTCAAAGAAGGTCATTTTAGCTTCCTGAGGAGCAGCCGCATAAGGGCAAGTTGTGGGGCAGGACAGGAACCAGACATGGGAGGATGCCAGGGATCATTTCTGGCTGGAATCCCACAGAAAGCAGTTCCACAAATCAGGGCTAAAAATTTTTACTTCTTGTCATGGCTGGGAGCACTTAAAGGATGAAAATGTTTTGCAAACAGTGAAGAGACAGAGAAATGTTGCTATCAATTCATGGTAAAGTGCCACAGAGCACACACAGCTTTGGTTCTTTTATCTCCTCACACTCACTGAACAAGAGTTGCTGAGTGCGCGCCTGATGGAGGATTTTCAGGGCAGGACTGTGTAATGTCTTCTGCCCGTGTTTGCAAAATTTGTTTCCACGGGGGAGGAGGCATCCGTGCACTCCTTATTAGAGAAAGCTCCAAACACTATTTTAAAATGACCCTTTGCTGAAATATAGTGACTGAAAAACGCTAAGTGACACTCTGGTGATGCAATGAAACCCAGGATGTAGAAAAACTGCGGCAAATGACCCTGTTTCTTGAGAAAATAAATACAGCATGAAGGAGAAGATGGAGGGTCCAGCTGCAGACTTTTTGGGATGTAACAACTAGGTGAAAAGTGTCTACTCTGGAGTCTGATTCTAATCTTTTACAAAAAGACATCAGTGAGACAACTGGGTAGATCTGAACACTGACTGGATACTTGATACTGGGAAATTATAGCAAGTTTTTTCGAGTGTGATAATTTCCTGGGGTTGTGCTTTCTAAGAAAGGTCTTTTCCCGGTAGAGATGTGCATTGAAATGTTTGTGGATTGAAATGTTGTGGAGATGACATGATGTCTTTGTATTTGCTTTATCAAGGTCCACGAGGAAGTGGAGGGGGTGGGAGTGAGGGGTGTAGATAAAACAGCACTGGCCGGGTATTGGAGTGTTGAAGGTGAAAGGCAGAGATTCACTGTTGTGTATGCTTAAAAAGGTCCTTAATAAAAGAAAACAACAACAAAACACAAAACTAAAAAAAATGGTGGTAGATATATATAATGAGATTGGAAAGCTCTTTAAGAAATATTTGGGGGTACCTCCCTGGTGGCACAGGGGTTAAAGTCTCAGCGCAATCAAGCTTTGCCAGCCACTGCAGCATGAGTTCAATCCCCGGCCAGGGAGCTTCCCACATGGCGCAGCAGACCTCTCCTGTCTCGCCCACTGCTACCCTCAGCAGTGTATTTCAGTGGATCCGCCTATTCTGCTCCTCACTCTGTCTCTGGTGAACCCTCTCACCCCCTGTACCTCTGGCCTACACCCCAGTCCTTGTATGCATAAATAAATCTTAAAAAAATGTATTGGGGGGGAGCAAGACATGTAGCACACCCTTACACTGATGCTTAAAACAAAACAATGGCAGAGTGCAGAGGCCTGCACACATACAGGAAAAGACCTGCAAGAAACTGCACACACGATTTCCAGAGCAGTGCATGTCTGGGAGAGGCATGAGATTGGGTGAGGGTAGGGAGCAGGGAAACCTTCACTTCCATGTCCTGTGCACGTTAACTTTTCAGTTGGGGTGTACGAGAGTGTCCGTTGTGACTGAAGTGAAGTCAAACGCGCTGCCTCACTCACTTTGCAATGGCTTCGTCCCGGTCCCTGATGGCCTTCTGAAGTTGCTCCTTTGGTTCCTTATCCTCAGAAGTCACTCTGAGTCGGTCTCTCTCCTCCTTCAGTGCAGTCATCTCCACACTCAGCAGTGTCACCTACCAGAAGACCAGAGAGACGGACTAACATAGCTGCAGCTGTCCCCTCCCTGGGGACAAAAGCCGCAGGCTGCCTGCCGCCCCACCCACCCCCGGGGTCCAGCTCTCCTGAAGAGCAGAATGGTGGCAAAGGGCTGGGGGGTGGGTGGGATTCCAGCAGGTCACGGGGCAGCCCTCCACTCATCTCTGCCCCTCGAAGCTGCCCAGGGCACAGCGAAGGGAGGCCGTGCGAGTCAGGATTCAGAACACATTTGCGGGGGTAGAGACCCGGGTTGTTTCCTGCCATCTTCCATGCCGCACGGAGGCTGCCGTCCACAGGGTGCTGGCGGCCCCCCTCCGGGCATCTCCTGCCTCTGCACCGCAGGTGGTATGGCCTGTTCTTCCATCCTCATTCAGTGCCCCCGGCCAGAGCGACATGGAATTTAGGCACCTACATGCTGTCGGCACCCTGCACTTCAAATCTGTCACCTAACCGGTGGCTCCTGCCTCGGTGAAAGGCACCGTGCCCCTCCTGGGGGTCATCCTTTGGTGGCGAGGTGCTCCCCCACTGCAGAAGCCCCGTCACCCTGAGCGCTGTGACGGCAGCAAGAGTATCCTAGCCATCTGCCACCCCTGGCAGCCTGTGGGGCTTAATCCCAAAGGCTCGTGCAGAGGACAGCTGCCATTTTGTGGGTGTCATCCAAATCCCTCCCTATTTTGAGGCATAACTAGCCAGTGTGAGTCTTGGGGAGAGACAGGACATGCCCCCTCCCCCCCAGGGGAAGCCCAAGGAGCAGAGACATTCCATTCCCAGGCACATGGGCATGTGACTCAGACTCGCCAGCCACACCCGCCCTGGAAATGCAGCTCCCGAGGGTGAGGGCAGCCCGGAGCCAGGGACAGTCACTCTCGGACAGCAGGCTGTGTCTGCCGCCCACTTCCCACGGCTCCTTCCGGTCCTGAGCTCGGTTCTCTGGCCTTCCTGTTGCTTCTGTAAGCTACCATATTCCAATACATTATCTTCCTGCTTAAGCTAAGCAGAGCAAGTTTCTGTTGTTTGCAACCAGGACTGCATGGCAGAGCTTTCGGTAAATATTTGCTGAGTGAGTGGAAGGGCGGAAGCCCCTTCTCGCTGTTGCTAGGGTCGGACCTGGGTCAGCGCCTGACTCTGCCCTCTTGTTAAATATCACACATACTTGGACACCTTTCCAAGGGAGGAGCCATCCGCAGAGGTCTGTCCCTCCCACAGGGAGACAGATGTCACCTTTCAGTTTAACCCTCGGCCCTCCCAGGCTAATCATCTGAAGACGGAATGAAATGGAGCCGAGGCCCCGGGACTGGTCAAGTTTCCCTGGGGACACTTCAGAGTCCCTGGATTGAGAGTGTGGAGTCACCAGCCTCTGGGGTGGCAGCCATGAGGGAGGAAGTCAGAGGACACCCCAATGAGAGTAGAGGAGAGGGTGACTTGTCACCACTGTGGATGCTGTACCCCTCTGGGGCCGGCGGGAGAGGTGCGGTCTGGTGCTCTGTGCTGAGAACAGCCCAAAGTGGCAGCTCTTCTGGTGGGACAGTCTGGAGAGCAGAGCAGGCGCAGAAGCCTCAGGAAGAACAGGCTGGAGCAGCGCAGCGGTCACGTATACACAGCCAGGCCTTGCCCTGTGCCGTAGCGGGCTCTGTGGGCTGATGGGCCAGACTTGAGACACAGCAAGCACCTGGCCGAGAAAGCCAAACCACAGGCCCTGCCAACTGAGTTGGCAACAGGTAAAACTACATGCTAGGCAGGACCGCTCCAGACACGGCTCCGCAAGAACCTTCTGCTTTGGCCTGGAAAACCTAGTCAGCTTAGAGACCACCAGCTCTCTGCCTCAGAAGTGACACCCAGACACACCGAGCGGCATCTGTTTTTCATAAAAAGCAGAAATAAAAACCACTGCTACCCACTACCAAGAAGTTGTAAGAATCAAATACAATAAATAACATTGCAGCTAACTGCGATAAATAATATTCGGCTTGGGGCCGAGCCCAGTGACTCCCTCCTGCCTCCTCCCGCCACCCTGCAGGGCCTACGTCAGGTGAGGCATCTGGCTCACTCACACACTGACGTAGGGTGGAGCCACCCCTAAATCCACCTTCCCCAAATGAGAGGGGTGTCTGGGATTCAGTGACGTCAAAGCTGGGCTTCAGGAGGATCATCCAGGTTAAGTGAAGGGTGGGTGGGCTGGGGGGAGGGCACATAAACTGGGAAGCATCGAGAGAAGCTAGAGTGCGAAAGAAAGTCGGAAATGGGGGGGCTGGAGTGCAGGGAGGGAGGCAGGGCTTAAGATGTGACCTATTTGGTGTCCCCCATAAGTAGGGCAGAACCTCCATCCATGACCCTAGTCAAAAGGAACAGCCTTTATTTATCCCCCGGGATAGATTTTAGAAGCTCCTTTCTGAGTGGGGCTGCTCCTCAGCCCTTTAAAAAAATTTCAGATCAGAACACAGGGGTCCTTCTCCAGGACTCTCCGGAGATGAAATCCGGATCAAAAGGGAAAGGCACAGTGAGAGTGCTCTCACGGCAAATGAAAGAAACAGCCACTGCTTCGAAGCCCAAAACCAGGCTGCAGCGGTGAGGCGCTTACAAAGTGAGAGCAGCCCCACAATGATCAGTGGTTTCTGGTTTGCAAACTTTCCTCTCAGCAGCAGCCGGAAAAACATCTGTAAGTGTCCTGGGAGCTGTGGCCCTATAAGCTGTCAGAACCCCCCCAGATTCCTCTGTAGTCTCGCTGGAGAAACAGGGGGTTGGCTATTCTTACCCCTGACGATTTCTCTTTGGGCTAAGACAGGGCCAGTTTGTCTTGAAGACCCAGCTCACCCCGGCTTCAGGTCACCATCCCTGAGGATCTGTCAGAGTCACTTCTCAAATAATTGTGGGGACCACGAGGGTCCCAGCGAGCCCAGGGGCACAGCACATCCCTGCTCTGCACTGAGGTGCGGGTGCTCACCTGGCTGTGGAGTCGCTGCAGTTCTTCTAGGCTCTGCCTTAGTTTACCCCTCTCTCCCTCCATGAGCTCCCTGAGGGCTCTCGAGTCCTCACTGGTCTGCCTGATCTGTTCTTCTAAGGCGTCGTCATCGATTCTCCGGGAACTCTGACAGCGCAAGCAGGGAGCCACCAGCCAGAGAGGTGGCAGGAAGGCAGGGGGTGATGGTGGGGGGCAGAGAGATGGTCAGCGGGAGAGGTGTGAGGTAGAGGGGCGCGATGATGGGGGAGAACAGGGGAGATGGGGGACAGAGAAAGCAGGGAGAGACAAAGAGGAGGTGAGGAAGAAAGGTCAGAGGAGAGAGATTCTCTTGCTCATTGCAACATGCAAATAACAGCCAGACACTTGTTCTGTCTCGTGTGGTAGGAGAGAGGGACTGGAGTGCACAACACGTGTCACTACGGCCCCTTGCCACCGCGACCCAGCCCCACAGCACGACGTGTCCCTCAAACCCCTGCAGCCTCCTTCACCTTCCACGGGCAGGAAGACTCGGCTATTCTGTGGAAGGATGACGCCTGAAGAGAATAGCCCGGGAGCCGAGCGTGTGGAGAAGTCGTGTGCAGAAACCTGTCCAGACGTGGGCCCAGGAAGCCCCTGGCACATTCCCTGCCTCCAGGCACCACATCTGGAATTCTAAAAGGCCCTGGTCATGGTTTCCTCCTCTTCCTGTGCTCGCTTTCATTCTTTAGCAGAAGCCTCAGCTCCTCTAAGTTTGCCTGTTCATAGCTAACCCCACCCCGAGGGCCTGGATCAACAGGCTACAGAACAGCATCTTGCCATTTTTTAACCTAGATCCAATTTCCATATTCAAAATTTTGCAGGAAAGCCTTGAACTTGAGGCCCTGTGGTGGGGGTGTAACTGTGGAGGACTAACTCCAGGTGAACCCCAGCATCTGCGGGATGGCGGCTCTGGAGCTTCCTCTCCCTCGTGCTCAGGAGAATTCCCACAGCGATATCTGAAAGTGCCGGTGACAGGGTGAACCTCACCGTCTGCACTTGGTTTCAGCCAGCCCCCCGGCGGGCCCTGTGGGTCCAGGCCCTCACAGGCCCCTTACCGTGGGCTCCATGCCGTCCACGGTGCTCTGGATCAGTCTCTTGAGCTCGCTGAGGGCGGTGCGCAGGCTGCCGGCCGGCACGTCCTTGGCGGACGAGGTTTCTGAAGACTCGTCCATCGAGGAGTCCGTGGAGACTGCTGAGTCAGCGCTGTCGTTCCCGCGGAGGTGCGAGCAGAGATAGCGCACCTGGCAGTAGGCCTCCCACAGCTGCAGTCTCAGCTGCCCCCCAGAGAACCAGCCATGACTACCATCTCGAGAACACCGCCACCCGCCATCTTTCCCTACACTGACACCCAAGGGACCAGCGCCAGGAGAAAGGGCTTTTTTGCTTTGTTTTTAAAAAATCACCCATCCCAAGAGCTGCTGATATTTACTTGGGGCCAGCAAGTCCATACAGGACCCCAATTCATATTCTCCCTGCAGTCCAAGTTCACCCATGGTTAGTTGGTTCACTAACGCACTTTTCTAGATAGTCAGGTGCATGCCATTAGTGGGAGTCAGTGCCAGGTAAGGGCTTGGGTAGTCTAAGCAGCAGCCAGTTGGATGGCTCACGAATAATCTAGTGTAAGCCCTAGGAGGCTGACGATTACCTAACGAGCATACCCTAAGAGGCAGGACCTGGCTCTGCCCACGGCACACCCCCTCTGCCACTCCTGCCCTACGCCTCGGCGGACGAGGCAGGTGGGAAACGGGCCCAGGGACAGGCTTCAGGGCAGTTCTAGCCAGCAGGCCCAGGGCCTGCACAGGCACAAGACCATGGGCCCTTACTAGGTGGACTCTGAAGCAGTGGGCCTGGGGTGTCAGAACACCGGGCCCCAGAAGCCCAGGGCTCCCCCAGGGGCCCAGACAACCTCACGAGCGGAAGTGGAGGACATCAGCACCTGCTCCCTCTCCTGCTCCAGCTCTTCGGCCTCCATGCTCTGCTCTATCTCGGACAGAAGGGACGCGCTGGTGGCGGCGGAGCTCTGCAGGCTCTTCTCCTCGGCGAGCTCCTCCACCTTCGCCTGCAGCTGCCGGCAGGACAGCCGCGCCTCCTGGAGCTCCAGCTGGCTTTGATGCAGCTTTCAAGAGACAGCAAGTGGCAGTGAGCACAAACGAGAAGCAGATCCCACACCTCACCATGCCACTAGGGCCAACCACCAATTTACAGAAATATACAGAGAGGGGAACGTGCTCGACCAGATGGCCATAAGGGGGCGCAGTCAGTAAGACCCAGCTTTGGGACATGCTACAAGACAGACAACTCAATTTCTTCAACAAGTAAATTTCAAGGAAAAAAAATATAAGGGTGGATGGAACTCATAGATTAAGAAACTTAAGAAGCATATCGGGCCTCCCTGGTGGCGCAGCGGTTGAGCGCTGCGCTGTGGAGCTGTCGGCAGCGGCGATGCGAGTTCGACGCCCGGCCGGGGAGAATCCCACATGGCGCGGCAGACCTCTCCTGCCTCGCCCGCTGCTCCCCTCAGCACTGTATTTCTGATCTGCCTGTTCTGCTCCCCACTCTGTCTCTGGTGAGCCCTCTCGCCGCCCCACACCTCTGGCCTATACCCCAGCTTGTATGTATAAATAAAATAAAATCTTTTAAAAAAAAAAAAAGAAGCATATCAACCAAGTGCAATGTGTATCTTGTATCTTGAGTCAAATGAAAAATGTGAAAATGATGTTTGTAAGACAAGGGAAGATTTGAATGCTAACTGGGAATTTGATGATATTAAGGGAATGTTGCTAAACCTTTTTAGGTGTGATAGTTCTGTGGTTATATTTTTAAGTTCTTATTTACAGGTACTCTTTATTTACAGATGAAATTATAAAAATTCTGGGATTTAATTCAAAATCATCCAAGAGTGGAACAAGCGCATGCAATGATGCTGGGGCCGGCTGACTAGGGGCCAACGGTTTGCAGAGCTGAGCAATGGGATCACAGGGTGCCATTAACCTAGTCTATTTTTGAGTTTCTGTATTCGCCGAAACACACACACACACACACACACACACACACACACACACACACACACACACACAAGTGCGCACGCAAGCATACAGGCACACAAAGTAAAATACCATTAGACTCTTCTTGAATAGCTAAAATAAAATAATGAGTGTTGATGAAGATATGTAACAACCAGACCCTCACTGAGGGGGAGAGTGGACTTCATACAACCACTCTGAAA
The DNA here is from genome assembly GCA_004024925.1 of Scalopus aquaticus. Lineage (NCBI taxonomy): Eukaryota > Metazoa > Chordata > Mammalia > Eulipotyphla > Talpidae > Scalopus > Scalopus aquaticus. Next base: position 55,806 of record PVIJ01001875.1, read on the forward strand.
CACTGCCAGTTCCTAATAGAGACACCTATTCTCTGATTCAGCAATTCCACTCTTAGGTGTTGACTAAACAAAAAGGCGTATGCACACAGAAGACAAAGAGGATATTCACAGCAGTGTTACTCATGATGGTTATCAATGGCAAATAACCCAGTGTCAATAAAAATAGAATGAAAATATTCACATGCTGGAATACTATATAGCAGTGAAGAAAGAACACACTGCCACTATATGCCACAGTATGGGTAAATTTCATAAACATGAAGTTGAACAACAGCCAGAATAAAAAAAATAACTCATTTCATCTCTAGAAAGTTCCAAAACTTTACTGAGATAAAAGGGATAAAAGTCAGAATGGAGGTCTGAATCTGAGGAAACAGCAGGGTATTGACAAGAAGGGACAAGAAAGAGGCCTATGGAACATGATCAGGGTCTCTAGCTTAAGCTGGGTGGTGGTTACACAGGTGTATATATTTGTAAAAATTCAGTGGGCTGTCTACCTTTATGATTATTTCAATGAAAAAATTGAGGGGAAAAGGGTCATTTAGAAAGGAGCTGGGAGTGGGATTTGGAATAACATCTTGGTGCTAATACCAAGAGTTCCCAAAACCCATGGGGAAGGCATTCTCTTCTCCTGTCTGTGTTACACCTCCTTGGTTCACATCTGAGGCTCTGAGCAGATGCCAGTGGTGGAGACAGAGGCGACGCAGGTATCACGACTTAGAGGCTGGGCTCCTTCCTCTCTGGCTGCCACCAACTTCATCCCTCTCTGCATTCTCCATGGCTATTTCCCTGGGGAGTCCTATAGGGTAGTGCTACCTGCTGAAGGTACCACAGTTGAACATCAGCCACAGGGCTACTGAGCACCGCACCCCTTAGTGGCCTCCTCACCACACGCCTTTCTTCCCAGCAGGTCCCAGCCGCAGAATCTTGCTCGGCTTGCTGACCGTCAGCACTGCTCAGCAGCACTGCTTCCTGCTCTCGCGTTTAGGGCTGCCCCCTGACATCCACGATTGTCTTGTGGGGAGTGAAGAATGAGCTCCCTGGGATTGAAATTTAACAAGATCATCCTTCCATAAAATAGCATTCCTGGGTCACCCCTGTTCTTTAAAAACAGAACAGACACTGGCACTGTCTTTTCCAGACTCTTGGCCAGCGAGGCTGTGGCTCCTGCAGAGAAGCAGGCTGTGGGTCAGCGGGCAGCAACTCGGAGCCCCGACATTCTCGTGAATGGGCCAGCTGCCCTGCGGAGCCCGAGCAGACCCGTGAGGTGCCCTGGGAGGCTCACTCTGCTGGCTGCTGCCTGAGAACGGCTGGCTGGAGGCAGCTGCAGTCTGTGTGCAGGCTGCATGGGGACAGTCTGGGGCCGGCTGCTCAGGGAAAGAAAAAGTAACTGGCAAAAGTGCATGGCTCCCTTAGATGGTCCTAGGTCAGTGATACCTGCCTCAGAGGCGTTGAGGAAACTCAGAAAGAGGAAATGATGATTTAGTGGAAAAAAACAAGACAAGACATTCCTAGCAAGCATTTGGCACAATTACAAACAGCACATTAAATTGGCAAAACGCTTTACAATTATTTTCTAGACAATTCCACATATATCTCAGCAGGAGAAGCTTAGCATAGACAGGACAAGTTCTGAAGTCCTGGACAAAATTAGTTCAATTACTCATTTGCACTGGAAGGTACTTAATTAGTTCCAACAGCCAGGGGACAGAAGACCAGGACGCGCTGCCCTCTCTGTGGTCCACGCCTGATCCACAGACACAAAGAAAACCCAAACCAAACCAGGGCAGTCTCTGAGATATAAAAACCTTCTAAAATAAGGACTATCATTCTTTGTACAGCAGAGATGACACAGGAAGCATTTGTATGTGTGAACAAGGAGACGCTAGCTGCCTTGTGTTTGTGTAGTACACAAAGGTCAAGCTCACAGCAGAAGTCGAGGCCCTCTCCCCACTTGACGCTGGAGGGACCCCAGACTGTGGGAGGCGATGTGCCGACTGGGACGAAGTCAGCCTCTGAGCAGGGACCAGGCCCCAGGGTGCCTCCTCCTGGGTGGCCCCACAGCTAGTGTGCCTGTGCTCTCTGCTGATGCACCCACCCACACCTGCAAGACACCCCGCTGGGTACGAAGCAGGGCAGCCAAGGGAGAAGGCTGACACAGTCACAGGCAGGCACACGGCTGCTGCAATAAAGAACAACTTTGATCCCTGTTCTGCCTGGAAAAGATACCAGAGTTGGACTTGACCTGTAGTGTGAACATCTGTGTTTGACAGCAGAAGGCCCATTAGACAGCAAACCCGATCAAAGAGGGCTATTCAGGTTGCTGAGGCCTTCCTCTTATCCCTGTCTGAGGAAAAGGACTAAAATCAGGGGATAAATACTCCAAGGTCACTACGTCCACATGTTACAAGTCCAATTCAGGACCATTCAACGACTACCCGAGTCAGCTGGCATTTTAATTTCTGCCTCAGCTCTAGAAAGGGCTTTCTGGAGGACGCTGGGAGCTTCGCGGACTGAAGGAAAGAATTACAGAGTTGGGAAGAGGAGAATTGTGCCCGTCAATGAAGATTTTTCACGGTGAGTGGGAACGGCTGGGCTCGGAGGCCCGGGAGAGTGGCACTCATTCTTGAGGTCCAGCTGGAGACGGGGTGGGGGTGCAGACAGAGAGGATGTGAACGAGGTGGGAGCCAGGGCTGCCCGAGAACATCAGCCCACTGTGCCAGCCGGGCCCTGGGGCCTACCTGGTCCTGCCTGTCCCCCACCCCCAGGTTCCCAGTCCTCGATCTAAGAGAAGGACTATTTCATTTGTGAATCTAGGCGAGACTGCAAGTTTCTTTTAGGCCGGGAGCATTTTTTTCATGTTTCTTTCCTTTCTCTCCACACTCCGCCTCAGCGGCCCTCAGGAGAGTGCCCAGTGGGTAAAGAAGGCTGGTGAAACACTCACGCAGAGACCAGGGGTGCGAGTAGGGGCCCGAGCACAGAGCAGGTGAGAGGCCTGGCCTCGAGCCTCCCAGTGGCTCACTAGTCCTCTGGAGAACGGTTCATTCGTCCTCCGTCTCAGGTGCAGAATGCATGCAAAAGCACAGTTCCTCGTGAAGAAGCATGTCACTGCTATTATCACCAACCTTAAAGTGGGAGCAAACTCCCTTCTATCTGGAGAAGCACGGTGAGCACCATTTTTTGAGTCAACATTTACAAGGCCCTATCAGACATACAAACTTGCTAGTTAAAGACGGGGTGAGGGGGAGAAGAACTGCTAATTTGCTCTCAAAGAGGCTAATCACTCGAACAGCAGCTTAGCTGGCCTTAGGGATCTTGGCCTAAGATGTCGTTTCCTTTTCCCTCAGCCCAGGCTTCTCCTGAAGAGCGACCATGGAGACCAGGGGGTCTTCATGTCCGGCCTTTCGGCAGGGACCCCCCCACCCCGGTGCTCGAGTGCACTCGGCTGACCACCTCCAAATGAGTGACACTGTTGCCAACAGCCCACTCCCTGGCACGCCGCCCCCGAGGGCAGCACTGTGCTCCTGGTCACCAGCCCCAGGCTCTGCAGGCCTGCCTGGCAGTTTTCTTGGTGGCAGATGCTATCCTCTGTTTGGGGGGAGGCTGGGAAAGATTATCTTTTTGTTTAGGAGGTTGTTGCTTGTCAAGTATGAGCGTGGGGATTCGGCTGAGGTCTGGTGGCAGTTCCCAAATAAGGACAAAAATGGCCACGAAGCGATTCCTTTCGGAAGAAAAAGAGGCTAATTAGGGTCAGCCGTGCCTCTGCCAGCAACTGGCAGAAGTAGGATTTAAGTCAAGCTGCGTGCAGAGGGCAGCATCTTGGTTTCTGCTCAGCTCCAGCCAGCTCGGCGCGCAGCCAGGAGGGCAGCAGCAGAGAGCACGGTGGGCTGAGCACACGACGCCACAGGCTCCCCTAAAGCCTCTAGCAGCTCCCACAAAGCCCAGGGGCTGGGAACGACACTCCCTGTGTTCCAACCACACTAACAGTCCAGAAAGAACTCTGTGAAACTGCTCCAAGGGCCAGTGGCACAGAGCAAACTGCAAGGACGCCCTGTGGGTAGCAGGCCCAGGCCCACCGACAGAGCGAGCGCCTGGCGCTACTCGGCGTCCCTGCGGTACCTGGAGGTCCTTGTCGTGGCCCCGCCTCTCCAGGATCAGCAGCCGGTCCTGGAGCTCCTCCACCGTCCCCTGGAGCCGGTCGTTTTCCTCCAAGGTGGCGCTGAGGCGATGCTCCAGCTCCCGCTTCTGGTCAGACAGCATCTTGATCTGCAAGGGCGGAGAGCGGGGGTGGGGTGTGGTCACGGGCTGATGAGAAGGCGCAGGGACTGGCCTCCAGGCCTGAGGGCGCGGGTCTCCCAGTGCTCCGTCCTGGGGCCGGGGCGCCCATCTCTGGGACAACAGCTGTGAACTCCTAAGCTGAAGGGAAAACCCCTCCCCTCTAGAAACTCTCTGGGAAGGTGGAATGTGGGATGCCAGACAGAGGAAGGGAAGGTTAGTGTTCTGGAAATTCCACAGATAAGACAGAGCAGGGCCCCAGCTGGCCTGCCCATGACTTTGCCTCCACCCCTCAATGCCCGGGAAGCTGACCCAACGGCCAGCACCCAGCACGCTGCTCTGCCTTCTCTAGTCCTGAGCACAAGAAAAAGCCCAGCACAGCCCTGGGTGCTCACGCGGTGGGCCTGGCCGAGGCCACAGTTTGGATGCAGTGCCCTGAGGTAATGGGGAGCTAGCGGGGTGCAGAAAGCCCAGCAGCACCTGCAGGCGCTGGGGTCCCAGGAAGGACAGGGACACCAGTGACTAGCTGACTGTGCACAGAGCGTCTTTATGCCTGAGCAAGTGATTTGCAAATGGAGGCAATTGCTCTCCTTTTATTAAAAAGGCTGGTGGTCTGTGTGGTGAGTGTCAGAAGCTATAAGCCTCTTAGGAAGGTCCGTCTAGTGTCTTCGGTGGCGGTGAGAAAAAAGAGGAAAAGAGGAGAAATGCCAAATCTTGGGCCTCAAGGTTTGTAGGGTGAGAAGCTACACCAGCACTCCACAAGGCCAGAGATGCTTCACCCCAAGACCACCACCCAGGTCAGGGCTACAGGAGGCCTCCCCCAACCTTCCCAACAGCTAGTGGCTTCGGGGGGTCTTTGGAGCTTGGCAGGTCCCCATTCCCTCCATCTATCAGATCCCTGCTGGACCAATCTCTCAACCAGCTTCTTGCTTGCAAAATATTCACCTGATGTGGCCAGATGTTCCCCAGATTCTCTAATCTGGTGTGGCTAACAATCTATTAAGAGAGAATCGCAGAATTTTTCCAGGGGAGACCTTGCAATGGAGTCTAATTTGTCCCAGGTCCATCAAAATCTACCGTTCCCTCTGCTTTTGGGTTGTTTTTAATTTCTGCACTAAAATTGTGTTCCTAGGGACAATTCTTCCCTGGCCACTAATCCATCAGATAGGACGCCGTCCTGGGGAAATGAAGAATTTGGTCTTTGTCCAGAGAGATCAGGTATCTGACCGAACAAAGAAACATTGTCTCTCAGGTGTGCCCCGGCTAAGGAACCAGAAGCAGTAGCCCCTTGTGTGAATGGGCTCACTATTCCTCGCACCAAAGCGACACCACCAGGGAAAGGAATTTCTCAGGCTGGTAGATTTTAATTTAAATACCCACTGATGTTACATTTTCCTTCCCATGGATAATCTTTGTTTCCTGAATTCTACTCAGTGAAGGAAGAAGGGAAAAGGGTTCTGATACACAACCCTGACCCCTTAGAAAAACCTAGAGATTCATAAAATAAATGGCTGGAGGTGAAAAATATCATAGCTTGGCTTTTAAATGTAACAGAGTTAGCGGGTGAAGCAAGAAACAGGCACCCCCACCCCGAAACTTAGGACCAAATCTGGTAAATGCTCCTAGAAATCATCCTGTATCTGAGGGTCCAGGCGAGGGAGTGGAGAGGGAGGCAGGCAACTCCACGAGTCAGCTGGGCAGTCACTCATGCACACAGGTCACACACAGGCATGCCAACCCCACCAGAACAGACTACTTACTTCGAGGACCTGCTGCTCAATGCCAGAAGGAATCCCAAGGGGAGGAGGAAGAAGTGAGAGGCGGGAGAGAAGAGAAGACAGGGACAGGTTTTAGGAGTATCTTCAGGCCATCTCTGAAGGTCGGAAGTGGACCCCTGGGCTTCTCAGACCTGACCCTGAGGCCAATTCCTTAGCCACTGGGCAGGCACCCATTCAATCTGGCCCAGGTTGTCCCTCCAAGTGCGACTGAGCCGAAGGGTGGCAGTTCAGGCTCGTGACTAAGGGGTCCTCAGGGGCAGACAGATGGACGCCTCCCCCAGGGAGTGCCCCTGTGAGGGCTGGTCCCGCCAGGACTGGACTCCCACAGCAACGTCCTCCAAGCGCTCTCTCCCCGACCCCTCAGAGCCTCTCACATGCTTTCAACAACACCACGATGTCCCAAGCTCCACGCCAAGCCCCTTCCGCGTGCCAACTCATCAGACCCTCATGGGGCCGTGTGCAGCAGACACTTTGATTCCTCTCACTCTACAGGTGAGGATAACAACAGGCCCAGTCAGGTGGGCTGAACTGGACTGAAGTGGGAGGGAGAAAGGGGAGATTCCCTTTCACATCTTCTACTTAGGGCTGGAAAGGATGTTTTTGGACGGATCAACATAGCAAAATTAGGTCACTCCTGGTTTCCACACACTCAGCAGTGACTCTGAGTAACACTAGTCTTCCAGGCAACCGCCTACCCTGTGCTCCTCACTTAGTTCCCCAGATATGTGTCTTCAGGGGTTTGAGATAAAGCAGATTTTTGTTTCCCAGCCAGAGGGCTCCTTATCCAAAGGGCAGGCGGGCTGCTGCCCAGGAGGCTCACCTCAGCCTGCAGGCTTTCCAGTCTGATGATGTGCTGGTTGGTTGAGGAGTTTTTCTCCCGAAAGTCTTCTCTGAGGGCGTGGACTTGCATGGAGAGCTGTCTCTCCACTTCTGACGCCTGCAAGTGGAGGAGAGAGAGCTTTAGAGCTGAGTCAGAGGCTTTGAACAAAAGTCTGTTCAAATTTCTGCCTTTAATTTCTCAAGCACCTCTTGGCAACTTCCCACACGACTGGGAGTACTGGATGCGAAGGTGGTTTCCTACTGACCCCCTGTGAGCTGCCCGGCACCCCAGGACAAACCCCCACCCCACCCCCGCCACGAGGACTGCCCAGGTCCTCGGCCACTTTGCTGAAAGTGCTCTAGGAAAGAGAAAGCCCTCCACGTCAGGCATCACCACCATTACTCTGCAGACACTAAATCAGGAGAAAGTCTTACTTACCATTTTACATGAAAGAAAAGACAGCTAAGCCTTCAATACAGAAATTCCTTTACTTCTCCCACCCCTGTCCTCAGAGGGGCCCACCCAGGCAGATCACCAGGCTGCCTCTCTTACTGCCAACCCAGCGTGGGCACTCTTTAAACTTCCCTGTTACATCTGTAAAGATTTTTGCCATTCATTCCTCAAGGAAATTTTTCAATTTTAATTCTTTTCATTCTCTGGGGGGGTTGCCAACGAGGTGATTATTTCCTACCTTAACCCATTTTCCTAATGCTGAAACAGGGCAAAAGCCAAATTCCATTCTTGTGTCCTTCGCTTCTCTTGACTCAATCCTTCTGTGGGGAAGGATTCTGGAAGACTCCTCCCTAGGTAACAGGGAGCTCCAGCTCTGCCCCCGGACCCCTCACAGCCCACTGGGGATACCATTGAGCACCAGCAGCTTTTCTGAAGTCAACTGGGTTCAGTAAGCTTTATGGGTTCTCGGAGAGATCACCCTGTGCTAAAGTGGTTAGGAAGGTTCGGAGGAAGTGGGAGGGCAGTAACATTGAAAGGACAGGTGAGCTGTTCAGCGAGGCCCTCCCGGTCTCATTTAGGAAGACATTCTTTTCTTTTTTTGTAACACTAAGCTATTTCATTTAAGACGTGAAATTTCTCCTAACGGAATTTAGGATCCATAAGGAAAACTCCCTCTTATAAATGCTGCGGTGTGAGACTGTGTGTACTGCTTCAGGTTGATTGTCATGGTTTCCAAAATGTTTGAATTTGCCAGGAAAGCACTTGGTAGCTCAGGGAGCTGACCTTACTTCCAGCATCTCCACTTGGACACGAATCACAAACCAACCAAGTCCCAGAGAAGCGGTGAGGGCTGCCAAGCCAGCCCAGCTGCTACTGCAGATTGATCTCTCAGTGCTCTTCCTTAAAATAAAACCGTCTCTTTTTACCAGGAAGCCTGACTCCAGAGTCTGAGTGGCTAACCACTGAGCTAGAATGTCTTTTTTAAAACACAGCAGACCTCTCCTGTCTCGCCCGCTGCTTCCTTCAGCAGCATATTTCGGTTGATCTGCCTGTTCTGCTCCCCACTCTGTCTCTGGTGAACCCTCTCACCTCCCACACCTCTGGCCTGCACCCCAGCTTGTAAGCACAAATAAATCAATCTTAAAAAAAAAACAAACCCCGCCTCCTCAGATGTGCCCAGGGATGGCCTGTCCACCAAGGCGTTTCACCTACACTCTCACTTGGATCTCCCGCGGCCCAACGCAGTAGGAGTCACTGCCCTCACAGAGGCTGAGAGGAAGAGGCACCACCTGGTCTTCAGCCTCCTGGCCCTGTGCTCCCCGCCACCCACAGCCATCTCCAGGGAGGCGGCTGGCCACGTGCCTGCACTGGTGATGGCAGAGACGACACAACCAGAAGCACAACCGATCTTTTGCAAGAAGCTAGCACACCTTTCAGAGTAAATTATTTTCTTCTTTTTTCAAAAACTAAATCAGGCTCAGGTCTTTAGACTGATGAACAGGATAAACTGGGGCCTCCCTGGTGACGCAACGGGTTAGGTCTCAGCACTGTGAAGCTATCGGCAGCCACTGTGGTGTGAGTTCGATGCCCGACCAGGGAACTTCCCACATGGCGCAGCAGACCTCTCCTGCCTTGCCTGCTGCTCCCCTCAGCAGTGTATTTCAGTCAATCCACCCGTTCTGCTCCCCACTCTGCCTCTGGTGAATCCTTTCACCCCCCCACACCTCTGGTGTACACTCCAGCTTTTATGCATAAATAAATGAATCTTAAAAAAATCAGAATAAACTGGTTAGTTTCTTTTTAAAGATTTATTTATTTATGCATACAAGAGCTGGGGTGCAGGCCAGAGGTGTGGGGGGTGGTGAGAGGATTCACCAGAGACAGAGTGGGGAGCAGAACGGGTGGACTGAAATACACTGCTGAGGGGAGCAGCAGGCAAGGCAGGAGAGGTCTGCTGCACCATGTGGGTCAGTTCCCTGGCTGGGGACTGAACTCAAGCTGTTGCACTGACAGTGTTGAGACTTAACCTCTAGGCCACCAGGGAGGCCTCAAATGAACTCCTTTTATAATCTGAGTGCTTGGGTTCTTATTACTTAATTAGTCCTCAAGTTGGCAGAACAACCCAATAGTGTGTTCCTTCTCCCTCATAGCCTGCCTTGGTCAGAGTACCATCTAGGATGGGTTATTTTCTACCCACTAAGCAGAACTGTTGCTTGGTGACTTTTCTTACTGACATGATTAATAACGTAAGAACACCTCCCCAAACCAGAACTGATCAAAGCCGAACTACTATACATATATTTCTTGTTAAATGGAAAGGAAATTGCATTAGTTACACATGAGCAACCATTTAACTAATTTGTCAGAAGGGGAAAAAATGAACCAATTAACTTTGAAATTACAGTAGGAAAGATCTACTATTTGCTCTGCTTTTGGCTTACTGAGTTTTTCTTTAAGAAAGATAGTCTCCCTCTTTCTCCTGCCAGGGCACGATGGACAGTGGACATCTGCCCACAACCCCTTAAGGTGGCCTTGAGGCTGGCAACACCTACAATGGTGGCTCATATATCAGCATTCAGTACACGCTGCATTTGTTCTCATTTAATCATCACACCACCACAGAAGAGGTTATTTGACTCCCCATCTATGGATGAGGAGGTGGAGGTCCCCAAGGTCACGCAGGTGCTGACAAATGCTGGGGCTGGAATTCCCAACCCACCTGCCACTTCCACACTCGTACTCAGTCTCAACAGAGTGTTCCCACTCTAGTCCCCTCTGCTCCCTCAAAAATACCTGTGAAAATGAAAGTGTCATTAGAGCAATTATACTAAATTTATTCTAATTTAGGGTAAAAACAGACTTATTTAAAACCACTTTTATTTTATTGCAGTTGGAAACTCTAACAACCCCACTGCAGAAGGTGGGTATGCCTATAAAATACTGTCAGTATTTTCCTCGCCGAATCTTTCTCTCTGTGTGCACACAATTAATTATGACTCTACTGTTTGTAGAGATTTTTCTTTTTTTCACTCAGTATAGTATCAAAAGCATTTTCATGATATTTATTATCACTCTTCTTAATCTTATCACTTTAATTGACTGCATAATATTCTATCAAGTAGGTGTGTTATTATACCCTTTATTACTCACTTATTATTAGGCATCTGGGATTTCCTGATATTTTGCAATTATAATGAATACACGTGACTGAGGAGGTAGAAGTGAAATGAACCACCTTAATGTGTCAGAGAGGTACATGAATTTCATTTAAAAAAGAAAATCTATACCAGCTTGAGCCCTAAATGGGCCTATGATTAGTCTTTGCTTAAGTATGGAATATCTAATGAACCGGAAGTCCGAATTTTCTTACTTTCAAGGATTTTTTATGAAAAATTTTGAATTTGGTTCTGGATGCCTTGAGCACACTGGCAGCGTATTACTCAAGTCTCCCTTTCACATTCTTGATTATTTGTAGCAAGAAAGATGGTCGTTGTCTATTAGATAATAAACAAGTATAAAAAATATAAAATAGTCTTTCGAGTCTCATGAGACCTGCTTCAGAATGCCAATTCCTCCCAAGGCCTCTCAAAAATAAAACTCAGGAGTGAGGTTTTGTCCGGCATTCTATTTTCCTTAATGTATGAACACAGTAAGATTTTCACCAAAGAAAAGGCTTTACTTTGTATTATGGTGGCTTAGGCTACTTGGAGTGACCCTACTACTTAGTGAAGGTGGCTAAAAATACTCCAGAAAACAGATGGCTTCTCAAAAGCGTCAAAGAACTGACAAGATAGAGCATGTTAATGTTTCACATATGCGAATTGTTATCACCCACCCATGGAACACAAACAATAACAAAGGAGCCTAGCTACACCAATGACAACACAGCCATACTGCAGAGGGTGGAAAAGGAAATAACTACCCCAAATAACTTTGGAAAACAGCCCTGGACTACATTCTGTAAGGGCTGACAAGAACAGCATGAAGTGGTCAAATAAAGCACAGAATAAACACCTGTATTCTGGCAAGTGGTTTGAGAAGCGTACAGATAAGCTTAAGACAAATTATGGTAAATGTACAGTCCAGAGACCGAGGAACAGAGTTCACAGCTATATGACCTCGAGGGAAGTCTATAACCATTACATCTCAGTTTTCTCACCTGAAATATGAATAGAAGCTCTTTAAAGTTATGTTAGCAGTCTCTTGGTGGCCTAGGGGTTAAGTCTCAGGGCTATTGTTATCACCCTTATGGCCCATAGCGATGGCCTGAGTTTGATCCCCGGCCAGGGGGCTGACGCAAATGGCGCAGCAGACCTCTCCTGCTCCTCCCCTCAGCAGTGTATTTCAGTAAATTCACCTGTTCTGCTCCCCACTCTGTCTCTGGTGAATCCTCTCACACACCTCCCACCCCCTGTACCTCTGGCCTACACCCCAGTTCTTCAACACAAAAATAGAAATAAAAAAAAATAATAAGCCTACACTAAAAAAATAAAGTTAGGTCAGTATTAAAATAAAATAAGGTGCTATCTGGTTGAAACCCCTAATCTAGCAGGTAAGAAACTAAGGCATGGGCCAACAAGGCCTATCAGGACATGATCTCAGGGAGTAGAGGGTCCTGCCCAGGGCCACAGAGCCAGCTTCCATTGCCATTTCAGCTTCTTTCCATTTTATTACCATTTAAAAAAAATTATTTTAGCAGAGAACTGGGCTGTCGGTCAGAGGTGTAGGGGGTGAGAGGATTCACCAGAGTGGGAAGCAGAGCAGGGGAATCCACTGCTGAGGGGAGCAGCAGGAGAGACAGGAGAGGACTGCTGTGCCATGTGGGTCAGCTCCGTGGCTGGGGATCGAACTCAGGCCTTAGTGGTGAGAGCACTGAGACTTACTCCCTAGGCCACCAGGGAGACCCATATTACCATTTCTTTAGACAAAAAAAGAACAGGCATGTATGGTCAGGGATGCCAAAAACAATTCCCTAGAATGAAGAAAGTCTGATGCCAGTAACAATGCTTATAACTCATGTGAGGGTGCCTGACGAAGGAGCTGTGTTATGGGGGCCCTGTCTATTCCAGGTCTGTAAATGCTGCTGGCGCTGCGACATTTAGAAGGTACGCACCCACTCGAGAGGGGCCATGTCTAATTTTGTTTAATTTGAACTAACTTTAAAATTAGAGCACAATAATAGTTTTATTACCATCCTTTTAATCATTGTCACAAATGTAATCCCTCAGCATCAAAGACCAGCCAACTCTGGCAGCCCAGGCTTTAATTGAAAAAGAAAACAGGACAAATGTTAATTCGCTTTTGTCTCTGAAAGAGGGTCATTATTCAATGTCAGATCCCTACTGCTAGTTAATAAAAAAATATTTCAAAAGAAGTCTGAAAGAAAAGACTTTTAAACGTTCTGTGAGGACTCATAATAAAATGGGCTGTGGATATTTCCAATATACTGTGTTCACAATCGGAGCTTTTGATTCACTTAGTTTTTTTCTTTTGAAATACCAATGACACAGTCCCCTGTTAACTTGATGGCTTGGCACTTTGCACTCATGCCAATGTGGATGGAACACTTGCTTTCGAGGCTTTGAATTGAGGATGCAGAGATGAGTAAGACTCAGTTCTTGTGGGAAACTATCGTCTAAACCCGAGATCTGAAAAGGACATCATCTTCCTTCTCCATCAGTTATCACATTTTGTGACCTAAGGCCAATGGCATAATGCCCTATGCCTTAGTTTCCTCTCTTGTAAAATGAGGATAGAGTAATACCTACACCTCAAAAGTTTGTGAGGATGAACTAATTACAATTGGGTTGCTGGAAAAGTCATGACGCATTTTTGCACAGTAAACATAAAAATACGACATGACTTTTGCGATAGCCCAATATTATGTACGGTGCCTAGGACAGTGTCTGGTACACAGCAAGTACTCTCTGTGCTAGCTTTTGCTGTTGCTATTGTTTCATCTTCATCATCATTATTATCATCTCATTATAAAATCCATTAGATCAACCCAATCAAATCCATTAGATCATCTCAAAGATCAACCCTGATCGAAGATCTGTCAAGGCAGTGGCACACGAAAGTCTAAATAAATGTAGACAAGGGCAGATCTTAAAGAGGCTAATGAGATACTCTAGAAGTTAGGCACAGAGGTTGATGGAGAACAGGGAGAATGAAAGCCCTGGGTTGCAGAGAATTTAGGCACCTCGTCCAAAGTGGCATCAGTGATATGGTAATAACAGAGAAACACAGCAAGACCTTGGTTTGGGGGGAAGGGGATGGTGATGGAACTTTAGCCAAGTTCAAAGAATTCCTACCCAGCTAAACTGTCCTCTGCACTGTCCCGGAGACTATGTCTACTTTGAACAGGCTTCCCAGTCCCGCTGGGGTGGATTACTGGGAGCACAGTGGACTTGCTGGCATGTGAAATGCTAATGCTTTCATAAGGAGAGTGTGTGGGGATACTTGGGGAAAAAATGAGAACTTTTCCATAATAAATGGGAAGACTGAGGGAAAGGTAGATACTTTGAGTGACATTCTACTTAGAGTTTTATTTAAGACAGTGATGGGCTGGGGTGAACACTTAGGAGTCCTTCACTGGACGATAAATGACATCAAAAGGACACATTCGAGATTCCTCCAACTAACTGGAGTACTGAACCCTAGTAAAGAAAATACTAGTGTTTTTAAAGCTAGTGTTTTTAAAAATTTTTTCTCTTTTGGCCATATGGCTCACCGGGGGACTTCTCTGGGCCTCAAAAAAAGGTTAGAAAGTTCAAATGTTCTTGTTTAGAATTGGATCAAGGTTAGGGGAAAACTACTCCCTAAACAGGTTGTCACTTCCTTCTTCCATTCCCCATAAAAATGAAACCATGAACCAAATCGTGCCTTTTTCTTTTTTCCCTGAACATGCCTGCAAAATTCTGCTTATGGTATGCTTCCCCTCTGAAGTGCTTTTTCCCGAAAATTTTCACCTGATAAATTCTTAACCTTAACCTTAACAGACCTCTAATTGCCTTTCTAGTCTCCCAGAATTAATCACTACATTATTTGCAATTTTATAATATTCTCTTTCCGCACTTACCACACATTCTCTTTTGTTTACACATCTCTTCTCTCTTGTACACTGTAAAAGACTTAATAACATGAATTCTATCTCCTATTTTGTTTCTGTTTTCCTAAGGAAAGTACACAGCACATAGTAAGTGCTTGAATGTTTACTATGTAAGATAAAATCTGAACACTTAAGTGAGTACTTTTAGTGAAGCTTTGGCTGTAGAAAATACAAGTGGGATTTAAGTGGAAGTCTAGAAGTGTCCCTTTAGCAAAGTTCCAGCAGGATCAACAGGGAATTAATGAGATAATCCTCTTTCATTCAAATAGCCCAACCTCTGCAAAGGGCACTGTTTCCTGCTGTGGGTCTTTGCCATGGTTCTCATAGATTTACTTAGGCTTTCCTGTAAATTACCCAGGACACATCCTCGGATTTGCTGCTTGGTGCTTCTACCTCTACCTTCATGTTACTTTGGCATGTGGAATCTTTTAATACTCAGAACCCACAACCTTTTGCCAGTGCCTCTTATAAATCTCACTAATGTCCTTTCTTTCATAAGGTCATTATCACTTGAAAGTAGACAGACTTGAGATCTTTTTGGGAGCTTTTCATTAAGTGGGCCTTCACAGATTTCTTATATCCTGGAAGAGAAGCTCATGTTCTACTTAATTGAGTTGAATGCAACAAACTAAACCAGAAGAAAAAGAAGATAACAAATAGTAAGCACTTTTTATCTCCAAGCACTGCTCTAGGTAACATATGTTATTTCATTTTATCTTAATAATGCTATGGAATAAGTCCTGTTAACCTGTTTTATAGATGACGAACCTGAAGCTAAAGGAGATTAAGTCACACTGCTGAGGTCACTCAGTAAATGAGGGAATAGGATTCAAAGGCAGATGTGATCCCAAAGGCAGTGAAAATGACACAGCACACCCATGGGGCTCAAGGGGAGAAGACAGCCCTCACCATTACTGCTGGTCTGGCAGCAGGAGACAAGCACCCAGGCGTCCCTGGTGGCCTAGGGGTCAAGTCTCAGCGCTATCACCACTAAGACCTGAGTTCAATCCCCGGCCAGGAGCTAACCCACATATGACGCAGCGGACCTCTCCTATCTTGCCCGCTTCTCCCCTCAGCAGTGTATTTCAGTGACTCTGCCTGTTCTGCTCCCCATTCTATCTCTGGTGAATCCTCTCATCCTCCCCCCACCACCTCTGGCCTACTCCCCAGTTCTATGCAAAAACAAACAAAAAATGAGAGAGAGAGAGAGAGGAGAGAAGCACCTAATGGCACTTTTTTTCTGAATGCTCTCACATCCCCTTTGTAACCTATTTCCAGCTCTGATCTCTTCTCTGACTCAGACTTCTACATCACCTGCCTGTTCCATCTGTCCACTTGGGTAGCTAATGTATATCTCAATCTCAGCATGAACAAAAACTGAGCTCCTGATTTTAGAGCCTCCACTCAAACACATTTCTGTTTTCCCTGTTTTAGGAAATGGCAACCCCATTCTTTGGCATTTTAGGCCCAAACAGAGCACTCATCCTTGCCTCCTTTCCCCCTTTAAACCCACATCCAGGGGGCCTCCCTGGTGGCGCAGCAGTTGAGCGCTGCACTGTGGAGCTGTCGGCAGCACACGATGCGAGTTCGACGCCCGGCCGGGGAGAATCCCACATGGTGCGGCAGACCTCTCCTGCCTCGCCCGCTGCTCCCCTCAGCAGTGTACTTCTGATCTGCCTGTTCTGCTCCCCGCTCCGTCTCTGGTGGACCCTCTCTCCACCCCATACCTCTGGCCTATACCCCAGCTTGTATAAATAAATAAATCTTAAAAAAAAATAAACCCACATCCAACCCATCTACAAATTCTGTGGGCTGTACCTCTGAAATGTACTCGAGAACTGTTCTGAGCACTCATTCATGAGTTGATATTTAATAAGCTGCTAAGACGGTGCTGGGCACACAGTAAACACTACAGAAGTGTTTAACCAGTGCAGACACTGAGATAAATACCCTGCATCTGATGTCTTCTCTCTGCCCCTCTTCCACCTCAGTTCCTGCATCACTATCATCATCACCATCATCATCGCCATCATCATCATCATCATCATCATCATCATCATCGTCATCATCACCATCATCACCATCATCACCGTCCACCCAGACCTGTAACAGCGTCGCCTGAGTGGTCTGCTCCCAACTTTGTCCTCCTACCGTCTATTCTCTACACGGCAGAGCAATCTTCTACAGACCCAAGTAAGGTCTTGTCACCGCCTAAATTGTCTAGAAGCTTTCTATCTTACTCAGTAAACGATAAAATTCTTACCATGACTTATAAGATGCTACAAGATTCCTTCCCCATTCCAACCTCATCTCTGATCTCTTTCCTCCACACCTCGTTCTCTTGGTTTCACTCACACTGGCTCCTTGCTGTCCTCAGCCCCACCGGGCACCCCTACCATGAGGACGCGGGCATCTCCCTCCCTCTGCCCAGACATGCTTCCGTTTGTTAGGTACAAGGCCTGCTCTTCCTTCCCTCCTCGCGTCTCTTCTCAAAGGTCTTCTCATCAGAGAGGCCTCCTCCGTCTACCCTTCCCCTCTTCTCCCCATACATGTCATTCTCTATTCCCTTTTTAATTTTTCTCCCTAACATACCTGACATATAGCTCTTTGTTTAGCAAGTTAGTGCCTCCCTCTCTCTGCCCTGCATGGAGGTTCCAGAAAGGCAGGACCTTTGCTTCATTGGCATAACTCCAGTACTAAGAACTGGAGGGGAAGGTGGAGGAGATGAAGGCGAGAGAGGAGTAAAAGGAAGACGGGAGGGAGGAAGAGGGTGAGGAAGTGGGGGAGGAGGAAATCATTTAAGGCCTAAGGACAGTCAGTCACAGTCAGGGAATCCTTCAAGTACACATATTTGTCAAATACCCAGAAAATATGTGCATATTCACTCATTTTCAACTTTGGGTTGTGTGTAACTTACTCCTGAATGTTATAAGAACAAAATAAATTCTAAAATATCCTAATATTACAGAGTAAATTCAGTTTTCAGCAGGAAATTTTTATTTTTAATTAAAATTTTGTTTTTTATTGAGAAATCATTAACATACATCAAGGAATTACATTTTTAAATCTTTCCTCTCACTTGAGTAAAACTGACAATAGATGAATTGTGCTCATTTTTATACCCCTACCTTATCAACAGTAAAAAGTCTATATAACTGAGATATAAAACCTTTTACTTTCTTCTAAGATTTATTTTTTTCTATGTCCATTTTGCAAAAAGCATTCCAACAGAATTCAAGCATACCTTTATTTCCTTACAGAAAAAAATCCATGGCAAGATTTTTTTCTAGAAAGTTATCTTCTACTAAATGTTCAAACATGGAAGTATGGAAAGAGCACAGTTTAGATTTTGGAGACAGCTAAGGAGTCTGGTAACCTCCCAGTGAAACCTTCTACCAGCAAATCTGGGCATTTGTTGATGAAAATACTTCTCACATCATGCCTCTCTTAAGGTTGTGCAGCAGCTGATGGCTGCCAAGAAAACAAGAGAAATGCTAACAAGGATTAGCCCCATAGGGTTTACCATAGGTAAAACCCATAGGTTTTTATTTTATGTGAAATCACCGGGGAAGCAACACAGATGTTACATGGGGATGAAAAGCTGGTGAGGCTCTCTGAGTGGGAGAAGGGTAGGGGAATTAAATATTTCCTCCAAATTAAGAGTCAAAATGTAGAGAACCCAAACAAAGGGTCAGGAAAAAGAAAACCTGCTAGCGGACCACAGATCTTTGGCAGACAGCAGGGGAGGGTGAGGAAGAGGGATCAAAACAGGTGAGGGAAGACCACAGGGAACTGTGGTGATGTTCGTGGGTTATGGTTGTGGGAGAACTACAGGGACCAGGCCTGAGGGGAGAAATCAAATACTGTCTCAAAATTTACAAAGACATAAGAAAATACAAAAAATGTTAAAGAAAGGTTGTAATACCTACAAGTGAATCACCTAAGCCTCTTTAAATCCTACATCCTTCTCGAAGCCTCTCTTAAAAAATCCTTAGCTCTCAGTTCTTGCTTCTGTCTCTCAGTATTTTTGAAATGACCCTCATATCATAATTTTAAGTATCTAGTGACAGTGCCTCACATAGTTCCCTCAATGCAAGTCGAGCGAACAGCTTCCTGAGCTATCCTGAGCTGGGCACCAGCGCTAAGGGCCATCACCTGAATTAGCCCACTGGGTCCTCAGAGTAATACTGGCAGGCAGGTTGTATCAATCCATTATTTTTTTTTTAAAGATTTATTTATGCATACAAGCTGGGGTGTAGGCCAGAAGTGTGGGGAATGAGAGGATTCACCAGAGACAGAGTAGGGAGGAGAACAGGCAGGCAGACTGAAATACACTGCTGAGGGGAGCAGCTGGCGAGGCAGAAGATGTCTGCCGCGCCATGTGGGAATCTCCCTGGCCGGGCGTCGAACTTGAGTCACCGCAACTGACAGCTCCACAGCGCAGCGCAGTGCCCAACCACTAAGCCACCGGGGAGGGGAGGCCCCTGACTTCAGTCTTATAAGCCTGAAAGTTCTTGGAAGCAGGGAAGCTTCAAAAGACAGAAATGAAAATCTGGGCCTATTCAGAGAGACACTCATTTGAAAACCAGAGTAATTATTCTGTCAAAAAGAATCCAAATAACCTGTCACCTCAGAGCTCCTAGTGGGAGAGGAGGTGCTCTCTAAATCGAAACAATCATTTATTAATAAATCTAATATCCTAAGGAAAGGCAAAACTACAACAAAGGTCTCAATTGTAAATAATGGGGTGACCTAATGCCATTTCAACAGATGATTACTGAACCTCTTCCACAGGCACGACAACAAGCTGGCCCCTGGTTAAAATGCAGCCCTGTATTCAAGGAAGAACGACAAGTAATGAATGAACAAACTGGGGTCACCTCTGCTTAAGTAAAAAGCAGCAACATAGAAACACATTTATTGATGCTTTCAATTGACGGAACTTAAGTTCTAAAAAGTGAATCTGCAAAGTTGAATCAATGTCTTTATATATTTGAAAATGGTGAATTATGATTGATGATATTCTATACCATGAGATTCCCCAACGGTTCTAAGTTTTCCAGTTAATGAGCTGGATTTACTACATAAATCCAAAAGAATGGCATATAGACAGCACGAGAGAAATACATTTCCAGATGAATGCCAGAGGAAAAACAAATCTCATGCTTCCAGCACAAGGTCACTGATTCTACAGTTTGTTGGTCTAGACCACAACAAAAAGAATTAAACTAGAATAAAGGCTATCCCACTGATGAGGGAGTGAATTCAAAGAAGCCCTGAAATCACCTCCCACGGTCACAGCTTCTAATTCATGAATTTTACTTCTAGGAATATCCTTATGATTTATGATAGTTCTATACTGTGAGATTCCCCAGCAGTCAAAGAAGCTGTCAAAGACTTATCTAGCTAGTAGTTCCCTAGGTGTATTTCCGACAGAAAAGTGTGCTGATGTCTACCAGGATACATGTCCAAGATTGTTTATAGTAGCATTACTTGTTAATAGCTAAAAGCTAGAAACAACCAGCAAAACAGGTATGTTACATCTTCATACAACAGAATATAACATACCAAGGTAAATAAATTAACTAAGTGACATAGATCGGTATGGATAAACTCTACAAAACCCAAAATGTTAAGCGAAAGAAGTCAGACAAAATAATTCACAGTGTATGATTCTACTTATGCAAAATGCCAAAATAGGCAAAACAAAGGCTCACTATGAAGCCAGGGAAGCGCTGATTACTGGTCTCGAGTGGTTTCTCTGGGGGCATCTGCAGAGCTTCTGAAGGGGCTGGGAGACCCCAAGCAGTTGCGCTGTGCCTGACTCATAACCACAGCAGTGGAGACAATAGATAAAAAGTTTGCGGATCCCTACATCGCCTGAAAGAGACTGGTATGTGAAGCCAGATTCCAGCTGGAGAGTTTCTTAGAGGATCTTATGTCCCAAACAGGCTCATGAAGTTGCATGTCATCCCCTCTCCAGGGACTAGCTGCCCAGGACCAGCTGCTGGTGCTCAGTCACACAGGGAAGGAGACCCACGGGCAGCCTGCAGCTCTCAGATACCTTCGTTTCCTTCATGTCTGTATGCTAATTACAGTTAGAAAGACCCAGCCATGCCTTCCTGAAGCTACACTCAAAAAACCTGGATTATAATTTTGCACATTCCCAAACCTGTACTCAATAAAAGACAATTCTTGGTTTGTGATTTCTATAGTCTTCCTGCTTTCACGTGAGAGATACAGTGTCATTTCTATTAGTCTGTAAATATACCGCTAATACTGGTTCCCTTTTCCAAAATCAGAACAGTAAGTTAAATGACAAAAACTATGTAGGAAAGAAACATGCAAACGCTTAGTTGGTGAAATGCTATTTTGATCAAAATGTTCAATGATCACAAAGGAAATTTTTACTACTTATTGTCCCAGTGTTTGGTGATATTGAAAGAACCTTTCAAAAGTCAATGCCTGAATATCCACAGTTTACTTTTTTTTTTTAAAGATGTATGTATGTATGTATACAAGAACTGGTGTATAGACCAGAAATGCAGAGGGTGCAGATCTACTGAAATACACTGCTGAGGGGAGCAGTGGGAGAGACAGGAGGGGTCTTCTGTGCCTATGTGGGTCTGCTCCCTGGCCTGGGATTGAACTCAGGCTTTAGTGGTGATAGCACTGAGACTTAACCCCCAGGCCACCAGGGAGGTCCCCCACACTTTACTTTTCTTGGCAAAAGGGGAGAAACAAAAGCGAACAATAGAGGATGACACATCATCACAATCAGACAAATTCAGAAGCTAGAACTTTCTATAAGACAATTGATCAGTTTCTCCATCATGTCATTAGAAAAGGGAAGCTGTGCTAGAATAGATAACAAAGAACCACATATACTGCAACAAATATAATGCATGATCCTGGCATTGGATCCTGATTTGCAAACTAACTTTTGAAGTTAGTTGGAAAAATTTGAATATGAAAAAATTTGAATGGAAAATGAATGGCCTGGAAAGGGTGGACAGCAAAACAGTACATGCAGCATATGTTAAGATTCTGGTTTAAAAAAATTATAAGTGTATTTACATATGTCTGGGAAAAGGTCCCTAAAGATTTGTGACAAGTTGTTTCAACAGTAATCTCTGGAAGGTAGAAAAGTGATTTTAATTTTTAAAAATTATTTAATTTCCCATTTACTTAATGTACAAGTATTCTTTTTGAATTAATAAAAGGTTAAAAAATAAATGAAGGGCCTCCCTGGTGGTGCAGGGGTTAAGTTTCAGTGATACCAAGCGATCGCCAGCCACTGCAGCATGAGTTAGATCCCGGGCCAGGGAGCTTCCCACATGGCGCAGCAGACCTCTCCTGCCTCGCCCACTGCTCCCCTCAGCAGTGTATTTCAGTAGATCTGCCTGTTCTGCTCCCCACTCTGTCTCTGGTGAATCCTCTCACACCCCCTCCACCTCTGGTGTACACCCCAGTTCTTGTATGCTTAAATAAATAAATCTTTAAAAATAAAAACATGACATGGTTAAATGAGGACAGCCCAGCAAGGCCATGAGACGCTTGGGCTGAAAAAAAATCTCCAACGAAACCTCCACTTGAATCTCACTCAGCAGTCCCCTGTTGGGGTCACTGTCTATGACCCCAAAAATACTACCAGGAAGAGGAGTACCGACTTATTTTGGCCTCATTTCCCTAAAACATTCCCTCTTCCTGGCCTTTGAGAATGGAAAGCTCCTGTCTCCTTGCTGCCTATTTCATAACACATTTTGTTTTTTTTACTTTTAATATTCATCTTTTCTGGGGAAAGCACTTCTTGGATAGGTTGCTGACAGCAGGCCTTTGAAACATTTTGGTAAAGCTAATGAAACAGAAGCGTCTAAAGAGTAGAGAGCAAAAAAGAATTAGAGATGCTTTCTTATTCATGAAAATTCCAGCGAAAGTGAGTCACAGAGACACTACCAAACTGCTATTCCTAATAAAGTCTGCATCCTAGATAATTACAGAGCTACATTCTAATCCCCGACCCTTGACTTAATGGACAGACATGACATTATGAGACAATAAAGCCATTTAACAGCCAGCCTTCCAAAGGAGCCACTTTCCTGGGTGAATTCAGAGCCATTAACAGCCCGGGTAAGGAAGAATGAGATTAATACCCACCAGGGTCTCAATTAAGACTGTCTTTAAAATGCCGATTTAGGAACATGACAATCAACATTTTAGTGCTTCTGAACCTGAATCTTCTTGCTGTTTTGCCTATCTTGTACTATATAATTGCAAATTAGGAATTGACATATATATTAATTAGGAATGGTGTTAAATGTTAAGTGATGTTAGCCTTTGTCTTGGATGAAAATAGTTAAGCTTGTCCTACAGAGACAAAAGATATTTTGTATACTTACAATGCTATGCCCAAGAGGGAATTGTGGGACATAAATTGTTCCATATTTTCAATAACACCTGAGGAGCGCAAATTGGATTTTTAAAGATCTCAAAGAAGTCTGAGGAAAGATAGTCGCAATAAAACACAAAAAGTGAAAACAATAGGACTTTGTGTAGGGCCTAGCAATTAATGCTGGGCAAAGCACAGACTCCCTGAGTCTCAGTTTCTTTATCTATAAAAAGGGGCTAATAATTTAACAACCTAGTTGTGAGTCTCAATTAGATAACACAGGAAAATAGATCAAACTATAAAGCCCCAAAATGTTATTACTAAGCAATTTCAAGGTGAGAGGGCACCTCCAGGGGAGAAGGATAAAATTCAACTTCATTTCAAAGAATTTAAAATGATTCCATTATCCTCATTCTCAACTCATCTCAAGCACTGAAATAGCCAATAACTCATTCGTTATGTGATCCTGGTTTCTTCAGGGAATTCTCATGGTAGTTTAACACCAACCCCAACTCAGCTGGATGTGGGAAATCAGTCCCAAGCGGTTCTCAGGCCATAGCACAGAGACTGCATTCTGAAATGAACACACGCAGAGGGAGAACGAGGAGAGTAAAAAGCTAACAAGCAGGAAGTCTAGCGACAACTGACAGGGAAGCTCCTTCTCACACCTACCCCAATGCATGTTGTTAAGTGGCACCAGGGACTGGCCTTTCCTTCCACGGAATCCCCAAAACCACCTCAGAGGGAGGAACCCTTTGCCTCAGTTATTAATGTTTTCTTCTTATGGTGCTTTTTTTTAAAGATTTGTTTTTATGTATTTATGCATACAAGAACTGGGGTGTAGGCCAGAGCTGCAGGGTGTGCGTGTGTGAGAGAATTCACAGAGTGGGGAGCAGAACAGGCAGATCTACTGAAATACACTGCTGAGGGGAGCAGCAGGCATGACAGGAGAGGTCTGCTGTGCCATGTGGGAAGCTCCCTGGCTGGGGATAGAACTCTTGCCACGCTGGCTGGCAATAGCTTCATAGTGCTGACTTTAACCCCTGCACCACTAGGGAGGCCCCCTTCTTATAGTGCTTAAAATTAATTTTCTACTGTTTTGTCCCTTTTTTCTTTAAAATACTTTATTATTTATAAAACATAACAGTAATTAAGATACATGAGTAATGACAAATGTATACATTGCAAGACAGCATTTTTGGTGTCCTATTTTCCATAAAACAACTAACACTGTGATCCTACTACACCTCTAATGATCAAAACATTTTCCTGAAAATTCATTTATGATATTATAAACTGGTGTGTCTCCCCAAAATTCGTATGTTGCTATCCTAATGCCCAATGTCATGGAGTTAGGATGGAGTCTCAGGGACATAATTGGCTCATGAGGGTGGGGCCCTTACGTGTGGGATTAGTGCCCTGTAAGACACCTTGCTTCCCCTCTGGGTCTCCACCACATGAAGACGCCAGAAGACAATCATGTACAGGCCAGGAAACAGGCCCTTGCTGGAAGCTGGCCAGACAAGCAAACTCCTCTGCAATCCAGTGGCCTAAATCACACTTTCTCCCAGTGATCTGAACCTTCCAGGTTTGTCCTTTATGGGAACTCTCACTCAGCTATATGGAACCATAGGTGATATTGTTTACCTCATACTGTATCCCCACGAGGAGCACGTAAAGGCTGGTTTCCCCACTATTCATGATGCCAAGATAGATCAGTAGCTTAAGATAACCCCTCCATTGTAAAATTGTGCTTTTCCCCTTGAAATCTGCAATCTATGGGGTGATTATTCAGCTCACCCTCTACCTTTCACCTAATGATGGTTTTTACCCAAATCAGCAATTTTATGAAACTGCGTTAAAATGATTCCCTGATTATATCATTACTTCCACAAATATTAGTTGGCATTCTTAGGTAAAGAAGAGCATGCCCTCATCATGTGGGGCTATTCATCTACTTTAAACAGTTGCTCCTGGAAAAACACTCAATTATCTCTTTTATCAACGGAGTAAGGAGTTGATATTAGAGCAATTTTTAATGCTGATATTTGTGTCAGGGGAAAGCATTCTTGTTTCTGAATATTACTATAGATTCATGGACTTTCATTTATTCATGAATATAAACCAACGATAGCCATAATTCTCCCCAGTGTCCCAGCTGTCCCAACTTTAGCCAGTAGAAGTTCTCTCAAACTGACTTCTGTGTCCTTTTGACACAATTCCATTAATTTGTTTTAAATTGGAGTATAATTATTCCATCAGATTTTGAAAACTTTCTTGCTTCTAGCACAAGCTGATGTTTCAGGTTCACCCTGCCAAGTTCTTGCTCCACACTTGGAATTAGTTATTTCTCCAAGAAGCCTTGATTCCTTTACTGGGTGTAGGGTAAATGAATTCATTAGGCTTTTCACACCACTAGCCTCTGTGGCTATCATCCATGGCCTTGATCGTGTTAACACGGAAGGTGCTTGGGAGCATGGGCGCAGGGCACACATGCATGATTGTGGACACCCTAAAGATGGGTGCAGGCATGTGTAAGTGTGCACACCTCAGCCTGGAGGCCAGGAATAGAAGGGCAGCCCCACTCCGAGTGGACCAAGGCTATGAGAGGACCAGCAGGGTGAGCAGAGAAGAGATGAGACCACGAGACAAAGCATGCACAAGAGAGAATGAGAACACCCCAGAGAGAGCCCAGAGAAAGAGCTTAAAGACTCACTGGGGGTGGGAGGCTTCCCAGCCTCGCGGCCCCTTGGTCCCCCTGCCCGCCCTCCACCTGGGTGCCCCACCACACTGGGGAATGATATTTAGAAAGTAGATCTGGGTACCAAGGGTACTCGCCACTACTAGCATTTTATTGCTTCAAGGTCCTTTGAGGACAGAGCTAGGAAAAAAAAAAAACAATAGACTGCACTGCACTTCTCTTATGTACCCTGGTCGGGTCCTGTCTATCCATCCTAATCCGTTTTGACCGCTCTCTCATTCCCTGCCTGGTTACTCTCCACAGCTGTCCCTCACGCCCATTCTCTTCCTCACAGCCTGTTCACTGTAACAATTGAAGCGACTCTTGCTAAATATGAACTGCAACTCTATTTGTCCCCGGACTGGATGACATTGTGTGACTTTGACCATGAATCTCATTAAACAAAAATAAAGAGATACCCATTAAAATGGGTGGCAACGCTTAGTGAGCACTGATGCTGTAACACCATAGCTCTGTTAATTATTTACCTATGCGATCAACCAGTCAGGCTTTTTGAAAAAGAAAACTCTATTTTCTACACCATCATCATCTGCGTGTAGGGCAGTCGATCCAGCACGATCAGTACTGGATCCAGACATGTCTAAGACAGTCTCAAACCTCACAGTCCCAGCTGGTGACCCTCAGCAAGGGTGGCAGTGCAAGGACAGTTGCCATTATGTACTAAGCCAGCAAGGATTCTAAGGACTTTAGAGTCAACAATCCTAACAATTCTGCAAGGTATAGAATTCTGTTTCTGTTTTTAATTCCCATTTTTTCCAGATGAGGAAAATGTGCAAAACAAACTCTCTGAACCATAACTAACACAGCTAATAATCAACAGAGGCAAAATAAACCAATTCACCTGGAGTCCAAACCTGAATGCATCGCATTGGGTGACACCGTCTCCTAGAAGTAGTCCCGGATTAAATGCAGTCGTCCCTAGCCCTGTCACAGCTTTGCTCTGGTATCAGTTACCAGAGATCAAATTTGGTCTGAAAATATTCTGTACATAAAGATGTTCTGAGAGAGAGAGAGAGAGAGAGAGAGAGAGAGAGAGAGAGAGAGAGAGACACCCCATTCACAGAACTTTTATCCAGGTATATTGTTATAATTGTTCTATTTTATCACTGTTGCTGTTGATCTCTTACTGTGCTTAATTTAGAAACTAAACTTCACCATACGTATGTAAGTACAGGAAAAGCATCATCTATGTGGGGTTTGGTACTATCTGAAGTTTCCGGAGACCCCTTGGGGTCTTAGAACACATCCCCCATGGACAAGGGGTGTAGGGTAAATGGAAGTGATCAGGCTTTTTCTGCCCTCCCACCATTAGCATCAATGATAAACACCTGTGGTGTTGCCTGATGGTGGCACCCGGAGTTTGGTGTGGGCTTGTGTGAGTGGGCGCACCTGAGCCGAGAGACTGAGTGTGCAAGGACAAGGTGGCAGAGGCCCATGCAGCAGAGTGCAGTAGAGGCCAACGAAGAGACCATGAGAGAAGGCCAGAGAAGCCCAGAAAGAGGGAAGATTTGCTGGGGGCCTCCTGGCCCCGGCCCCCCGCCTGCCCTACACCTGGTTGCCTCACCACAAATGGTGTAGAAAGATCATTAAAAGGCTGAAAAAGCTACCGAGGGCTCTGGGACTCCTTTACCCATCCACCTGGATCATAGAAAACCTGCTCTGTGCCTTGCTGGCACTACAAGGGGGGACTATTTTATGTCCTGACTTCAGTAAGGTTTAAGGTTTTGCCTTCATTCCATATAAGCTCCTTCAGACCCTGCCAAAAGTGCTACCCAGTGGGAGAAATGCTTGCCTGGGAGGCAGCTTAAGGGCGTGGTGTCCTTCTACCAGGTACCCAGAGACTCCATATTGTTCACTCCCTTTACTGATAGAAGAATTAAGATACTTGTAACCCTGGCTGTTGATAGTAAACAGGCAAGAATAGCTGTCACCAATGCAGGTTTCATGTTAGAGCAGTAATTCTCATCCTTGGTCACACGTGACAATCACCTGCTTTTAAAGATCTTGACACCCAGGTTACATCCAGGGCAGTTAAATCAGAATACTTGGGGATGGAACCCAGGCACCAGGAGTCAATGCGAAAGCTGCCCAAGTGGCTCTACTGTGCAACCAGGGAGGAGAATTACAGTTTCAGAATACAGGGATAACATTTACTAACTTTGATAACCTGGGGGCAGGGAGAAAATCCCTATCCCAAAACCCCGAAAGCAAAGGAAATGGGTAAACAAATACAAGCAAATGGGTAAACAGATACAAGCAATTTGGGCAAGAATGGAAACAGTGTTTCTAAGAAGCCATAGAGTTTCCATTCTCTATTCTAAGCAGTTTGAATAAAGGAGAGGCTGCTATGAATTTAGACTCACTCAGGTAGATTAGAATCCTTACCCATAGGGCTCCAAAGCTTACAGCCTTTCTATGAAGTCAGATTCCTGGTAGTAATGGTTGTAACTAATTGGGAACCTATTATGGTTCAAAGGATCCACATGTTTTCATTTAGTCTCCAAACAACTTTATGACTAGGTTTCTATTTTACAGATGATGCAAGAAAGAACACAAGATAGCGTTATTCATTTCTGAACTAATCATCTGGACCAGCACCTCCCAGCCCTGAATCCCTGGTGCTATCGGGTCACACAAAGCACTGCCTGTAGACTCTACACGTCTTCTGATGACAGAATACAAAGCCTTCTAAAAGTATTAAATTCCTAATAATGAGCCATTTTATACTTTTTATCGACCTACAGATACCGAAATAACATTGAGTCTACAACTTTTTTTTAATATTAAAAGGGGTTCTTCTTGTGAAGAAACTAGAATCATACATTGTTGGTAGGAATGACAGACACCATACAGCCATTCCACTTCTAGATATCTTCTCAAGAGAAATAACGCATACATCCGTCCACACACAGACTTATACATGATTCAAGTCCATGTTCAAAGCAGCGGTAGTTCTAACAGTTGAAAACTAGAAATAATCTTAATGTCCACCAACTGGTGAATGGATAAACAAATGCAGTCTATCCACACAGTGGAATACTACTCAGCAAAGGAATGATTGTTATGTTATGTGCTACAGTATAAGTGACCCTCCACAAGCATTATATTAAATGAAAAAAGCCAGACACAAAATAATTACATATTGTCTGAGTCCATTTACGTGTGATATCCAGAAAAGATAAGCCAATGCAGAGAGGAAGCAGATCAGTGTTTGTCTGGGGCTGAGGGTGAGAGTGGGGCCTGACCCTGGAGAAGGACACAAGGAAGCTCTGGGGGGTATGGAAATGTTCTAAAATTGTATTATGGTGATGGCTGCATAACTCTACATTTGCTAAAAACAGATGAAGTGTATACCTACAATGGGTGAACTTTAAGTATAAATTATACCTCAATACAAAAATATAGAAGGTCATTGGACTGGGTTTTTTCCTTTAAATTCTTTTTTGTTGAAGAACTAGGGTGTAGGCCAGAGGTGTGTGGGGGGTAAGAAGATTCAGCAGAGACAGAGTGGGGAGCAGAACAGGCAGATCTATTGAAATATACTGCTGAGGGGAGCAGCGGATGAGACAGGAGAGGTCTGCTGCGCCATGTGGGAAGCTCCCTGCCTGGGGACTGAACTCAGGCTGTAGCAGTGATGGCGCCCGAGAATTAACCCCTCGGCCACCAGGGAGGCCCCCTGGACTAGATTCTTAAATGAGGAGAGTCCTCACAGTGAGACCGGGAATCAGTGATATAGAAAATGGTGAAGGAATTCAACAGGAGTGAGTACTTATTAAAGGAAGTAAAATATTAACTATATGGATGGGCAAAACCTTTCAGTAAACAGCTGAATTTGCTATACTCTTGAATCACACAGACCTAAGCAATATCGGCATATCTGAATGCAGCTGTACTATTTACTAAGCACCCACATCTTAGACCAGGGGCTCAGCCCCGCGTGGGAGGTGACGTGTACACAGCCCTTGACTCAACGGTCAAGCGTATGAGTTTGCCATGACAGAATGCACATGACGAAAGAGGCACGTAAGCGCCTGTGGGGTCAGTAGAAGAGAGGAAAACTGGGGAGGGGAGAAGAGCAAAGGCCTCAAGAAGGAAGTTTTGCCTTCAGTACTGGGGAAAACCCCAATAGGTGGCAGCAGGGGGAGACAGGGGAGGCAGGAAAGCACAGGGTGTTCTCAGGAAGTCGGTTAACTTGGTTGAAGCCCCTGCACCAACACAAACAGGGAGAGAGCGGGAAAGGAGGCAGTGGCCAGGTGGTAAAGGGCTTGGATGCCATGCCAAGGAGTCTCCATTTGACTGGGCAGGTAGCGGGGAGTCCCCTAGAGACAATGAGTCGTTCAGAACTTCCATAGAGAAAGGTGATCTGACACTAGGAAAAAATGGGGTGGCAGAGCATAAAAAGAAGCCTGGTGGGGGATTACCGCCTACAGTTCAGAGCGTCAACAAGGTATGTGGGGGAGAAAGGAAAAAGGGGGGGTGCATGCTGAGTCTGGTCCCGGGAAGGAGGGGAGATTCACCTTGAATTACAATCATCTCTGGAGGATTTGTCACTTTTCCTGACTCTCATGGGATCTGTCTGTCTCTCTCACTGACAGTTAAAGCCCATAGCTCAAGCCCCTAGCAGTCTGTTTCAAAGACACGTTTTCATTCATTTCCACCCCCCCACCCCCCAAGCAAAAGGATTCCATTTAGTAAGTAAATAGGTTTCTTTCAGTTTAGGGAAGTGCTGTCACATGCAAGGATAACTTTTTAATTCAAATTCTGCCAGGTTTTAAACAGGATGCTCATTCTGAAAGACTGCTATGCTAGGTTCAGTTGAAATCTGTTTTTTGAGGAATATGTCAAATACTGAAGTAGATTGCAAGGCTCGGGTTTATTTGAATGGAAAGCTGGTATGCTCCTCACAGACCGCTCAGGGTGAAGTTCCTCTTTAATAACAGTCTGTCTGCCAGCGTTATAAGTAAACAGAGTGCACAGAGCAAAACCCTCTTGTTTAAGTAAACAGAACTGTTTTTACTGTAATGGTTAAACTCTGTTTAGTACAGACTTTTTATAACACACTTGCATAAACCACAGTTTTACTTGCTCTGTGACCTTAGTGAGTCATATCCTCTCAGGGCCTGAGAGGTTGTTTCTCAACTGTGAGATCAAAGAGTCAGACCAGGTAAGAGCTAAGTGACATGGGTTAAGCTCCATCTTCACCAATTGTGAAGCGAAGGGTCCTCACCATCTTAAAACAGCCTAGAAATATAAAGTCAAATGAGTCATTACCTACTCCCTGAATCCCTAGCACAAATCCATAAACCTTTTTCTGGCTCACTGCCAGGCGTGGGGCTAGCCTGAGCACCACCAGGGATAGTTTCTTAAAGATACAGTCCCTTTGCCTCCATGTTGTGAGACACCTAGCAGGAAAGCAAACATAATCACATATGACAGCAGATGGCCATAAAACTCAGACTATAGGTTTTACCATGTAGATAAACTGAGGCTGACAAAAAGCATGCCCAAATGTCCCTAACCTTTGAGGACAATCTTGAAGCTGATGATACCGTTCATGAACAGCTACAATCGACGGGGTGTGGGTGTGTGGGGAGTCACAGTGCAGGTTTCCTATCCATAGCTCATGATCCACTAGTTTTATTTTTATAGAACAATAATGGACTAGAGACTAATGGAAGAAGTGTGTCCAGGATTCAGTGAATACCTCATCTCCTTAATTTATATAATATTAGAAAATATGGAATTGGTAACCTTGGCTTCTCTCATTAAAGCAGGGAGAAAGTCATATGCTAAAACATCTCTGACATCATAGTTACGTCCTGCCTGTACGCTGAGCCTGGCTGGAACAGTGTCATAGGAGGAGAAATTACTGGTACCCATAGCAACATCAGCTGACAGGGAAAATGTAAGAAGCTGTAACCTAGCAACCAATGACGAGAGGTGTGTAGTGGGAATTTTTCCAGTTCCGCAATGACAAACAGGCAGCACTGAATGCGACTAATACTACCAGCACAATGTGGAAAATCTGACTTATCTGTAGCGTTGGGACTGTCAGTCTCATAAAACCTTAGTACTATGCTGCATAATTTTAAACAGGAAGTGCACGCAAACACCTTACTGCCCACATCATCAGTCACAAGTGTGGCTGGAATGGAAAACTTTCTGTGGCAGAACCAGTCATCCCCACCTCTATTTCCGAATTTGGGTAAGGGGCCAGTCCTGTCTGGTCCCAGACGGGAACAAATATGGAAGTTTTGCACATAAAGAATGCAGCATGACAAATGCCATGTGCAGTGACAATGCCCCCTTCTAAGAATTTTCTTTTTTAAAGACATCACATATGTACACGTGGACACTTAAAGGGAGCAAGATTGCTTAGTTCAGACCCCCGGTTTTCACTAATACAGAAAGTAAGTCCCAAAGCAAGGGTTTATTTCAGGTTAGAAAGTGACAGAGCATGGAGGAGAACTGAAGTCTTCTGTTTCCCAGACCAATTCTTTCCATTAATGTATGATGCTGTAATCTATTAGTTTTGGCGCTGTAGAATAATAGAATAGTGGTTCTATCCATAAAGTATGTCTAGGATTCAGCTAATACCTCATTTCCTTAATTTATATCATATTAGAAAACATGGAATTGGAATTCCATTAATATATGATATACCATATATATATTACATATATGTGCTATTTCTATTACTATATGGGTGCTCCTCTCCCCCCAACATCTAAACAGGCATACTGTTTGGGCTTTATAGGAATGAGAAATAAACTTCTATTATGGAAAGCCATTGAGAGCTGAGGATTTGTCTGTTCTGATGGTGTTGTCTTACCTAATAGAATAATGCATGGGTTTATCCTACCACAAGGCAATCTGAAAAAACAGATGTGGGGGATAGGGAGGATTCTGGATTAAGTTACAGCTTCAAAGAATTTTACACTAAACTGTGATTAAAACCAGTGGTATTACCTGAGCACAAAAAGACCAAGAGCTTCTGTATTTGGGGCAGAAAGGTCTATGAACACAAAAGAAGGTGCTGTTACACCTGCATCCGCCTTTCTAGTCAGAAAAGGCGGACTCTCAGTACCCAGCCACTCGAGCTCCGTCAGAAAACCCAAGCCCATACAGGAAAGGCCAGAGTCTTTCCCCGACACCAGCACGGCTGTCCCTGGCCACTGGTTCCCATCTCACCTCTCCACCTCCACACTTCCCAGCCTCTCTCGTAAATGAGAGAGCCCTGTGGCTGAGTTCTACCCAGGGAATGAGTGCAGGTGTGGTCGCCATTCCCAGGCATGGCCACAGAAACCTTGCAGGTCCTTTCCCTTCTGCTCTGAAAGCCGCCTGTCGAACCCTCGGGGGCCCAGTCACAGGATGGCAGGAGAGGGCTGGGTCGGAATCACTGCCTGAGCTGAAAGCCACTCACAGACCAGGAAGGTTCGCTTTCAACTCCTCTGTCAGCTATCTCATTTGCTACAGAAACTTTAGTACTGATAAAACCATAGCTAGGGTTACTCCTCTATAAACAGGGAATACCATCTCTTCCCCCCTTCCTTAATTAATATTGTATTATTTACTCCCAGAAAGATGGCTTGCTACACTTGCCAGAAAGAGTCCCGCTCTTGGAAATAGCTAAGGACTGGGGCCGCAGACCTGGCAAGCAATTTAACTCCCCTATTTCTGTAAATAGTTATTAGTAGATTAGCAATTTGCAAATAATTGTTTAAATAAGCAGCTAAAAGGCCATGCTTTTCAAATAAAATATTAAACAGACCTTCAATAAATAGAATTTAAAAATGCTTAGGGTGAAATGGAAGTGTGGCCTGGGACAGGAATCTGCCAGCTTCATGCTCCTTTCAGCTCTTCCAGCAATGACTCCTGGGGCCTCTCGAGACCCCAGGGCTGAGAACCACTAATATAAACCAATCATTTTCCAAATTATGAGGGATGGGGACTGTGGCGGGGGAGGGAGGCAGCACAGCCCTTTCATACAAAATCACTTGGGAAGCCTCAGCAACCAGTTACAAATAAAGGTCATCTTTTATTAAAGTTAAATGTTTTATAACTTTACATGTACAAACTTTATAAGAACAATGAGGCCTTTTCAAGGACAATTTGCAACTGGAGCATATGGGTGACGGGGAAGCTTTACACAGCACTGCCGGATCTGTGGATTTAGCTTTGATTTTTAAATCTTGAAAACCAATTTTTTAATTCAACCAATGAAGGAATTACAGATGTCTCCAGTTTTACATGGCTCACCTTACAACAGCAACACACTCTCAGACAAGGCAAGACAGGCTATCGGCTGTGTCCCCACTAGGGCACACTAAGCTGCAGCACGAGCAAAGGTACTGTGGTCTTTCACCTGCTAACAGCAGCCTCTATAGCAAGAAGAGTGGCCCGAAGCTGTTTGGGTAGTGGGGCTTCAAAGGGTCACACATTTTAAAAAAACAATCAAATTTTCAGAACCACTGAAAACCAAAAGTTTTCCAAACCACTGCTCCAGACAGACGAGTTCTTCTTTAGTTCTAAAAATTATATGCTAGCAGCATCAGATTATTGTGCCAGACTCTAAGGAAGAGAAATGGAGATGTTTACAGTGACACAACATCTGCTTTTCTGCTATGTTTGTTTACTCACTGAATACAGATGTTTTATTTTCAAGGTAATAATATTTAGGGACCAGAACTATGGACTCACCAGCACAGGTGGTGCACAATTAGATGCCTTTTTTTTTTTTTTTCCCTTCTGCCAGTAAACTCCAATTTTCCTACCCATTTGCCAGGGACACCATTTGAAGGCTCCACCTCCTATGAGACAGGGGCCACTCATTTAATTCTGTTTTTTAACCACTCCAACACGGTACACTATGCTGACTACAGGGACTAAAGAGTTCAATGTCAAAAAGCTGACTGCCATTGTTGCAAGTCAAATCGACTAGCATTGAGATCTATTCCCACAGTCATTCATTTGAATCTTAGGCCTTACAACCCCCCAAATTCAGACTTACTATGCTAGATCTTTTGGCTCCCGCTTTTGTAAAAGATAATCAGAACTAGAATAAGTTGTAGCTTATACAACTGACCTGAAGACTTTTGAATCAAGGAGGGCGCTCTCTGAGTAGATAATCAGGAACAGCTCAAACAATCAAGACCCGAACCTACCAATACAAACACCCATGTGCTGAAGAACAAGCAATTACCACCCTAATGTGTTTAACTTTATAATTAACAGCATCAATCTGGAAAAACTCAGAAATGCTGTCTTTATAGAAGAGACTCCTACATGGAAAAGCCCCTTTTTTTCTGTTCTAGCTGAAGCGATTCTCCCACTAGATCATTTTCAATCCTCCCCTGAGAGAACAGACAGAAAGTGCTAGAGGTGGGGCCCAACCCTCTGGATTATTCCATCCAGTGATTCTGATGAAGGGAACCCAAAACAGGAACACCTGGTAGATCTATCAACTTAAAAATAAGCCGATGGGATGGAATCTATATTTGTATTTCTCATTGACCACCTGTCCTTGAAAATGTACAAAGCAAAACAGCAAGACCAACCTTTAAACCAGCCAGTGCGAGGTCTTCAAATGTCACAGAACTTCTGAGCCTCCATTTCCTATCTGTCAGGGTGCCACAACCACCACCTCCTTCACAGGGTGGTGGCGAGATCAGAGGGCTCCCGTGGGTGAACATGCTTTAGAAATTTTCATTACTATATTTTGGTGGGAAATAATCTGGTTTTCATGACTTCTTTTTCAGGAAAGGGTGACTGAAATTTGCCATGTCTTTTTTTCCGACAAGAATACACACTTGTAATAAAGCTGGCGTTAAAAAGAAACCAAGTACAGCCCCACTTCAAAAGGAACAAAAGCCCAGTGGCCACTGAAAACTACTTCTGATAAGCAGTTTCCAGTGTCCTAGAAACAAGGATGGTTACGTGTCACCCACCAGCGGCAGCACAACTGTGACGCTGATGGCCACGATTTTAAAGCCTTTAAGCCTGAAGAGAGAAAGTGGGGTGAAATCTGCCTCAAGCAACGCGCAGTGCAGAGCTACAAGTACAAAATGAGCTGTTTTAAGAATAGGATCTGTTTACTCTTCGGGGGAAAATTAAGTCTTTTCAGGAAAGATTAGATGCAGCCAGCACATATACTATGTTCTTTGTGTCGGAAGAAGAGATCAGAGCCAGGAACACAGCCCCACACAGGGAGGAAACAGACAAAGCACCTGTTTGCTTCAACTGCCTCCCACAAGTGTCACCTCCCTGACACCAGCTCAGAAGAGGGGCTCTTCTGGCTGAGAGTGAAGGGGGACCTGAGGGCAGTAGTGGGGGGGGGTGTGTGTGAACACTCACCTGCGCTCAGCTTCAGGCACTGTGATTGAGCAAATTCCTGGGTGACAATGTAACAAAAGATAAGAGTCTCTCAGCCACTGAGACCATGCAGATGGCCGTGGGAAATGGAGCTCAAAATCTGACCTCAACACAACAAAATTCTCACCGCAGTGTTTATGTGAAATTAACAGGGATGTTGCAAGGGTGGTTCAAATTTAATAGTCCAAGAGGAATTATTTGATTTTGGATTCCAACCTACCCCTCTATGGCTCCTCTGCTCTTCAATCTTTCAGGTAAATAATGACAAAATTCCTCCAGTAGCTCAAGACAGAGATCCAGGTCATTTTTTATTATTCTTTCTTCACTCCTTTTCTCCCGTCCATCCATTCCACTAACAAGTCTTTTTGGCTCTGCCTTCAAAGCACACACCTCATCTGAGCCTCTCACCACCTCCACAATCACAGCAACCCTCAACTCTCCCCTGGGACAGCTGCTTCCTCAGGGATGTCCGCGCTCCACCCCTGGGCTCTGCAGTCCGTTCTCCAGCTAAGACGATCCTTCCAAGGCAGTTAGCATCCAGGCCACGACGCTCCCCTGCCAAAGCACATCGCTGGCTTCCCAGCACGGTGAGGAAAATCCAGCTGCGTGTCCTGGCTGGCGACTGCCTCTTAGAGCCCGATCTCTGGTGCCCTCCCAACTGCTGTGCCTGGGCACACTGGTCTTCCTTCCATTCATTCCTAGGCTCTTAACTACTGTTCTCTTCACTGGGGCACTCTTTTCCACCCCTTTTTATCATTGGATGCCTGCTCAAGGTTCAGCCGCCATTTTCTCCCCCTTACCCTGCTTGATTGAATTCACAGAACTTCCCACCACCTGATGGGTGCGACTTATTTTCTTCTTCGAAGAGTGCAAAGAACTGTAAGCAGAGGGACGCAGTGCTGTGGCGTTTGTCACACCGAGGTCACGTGCACGTTGTACAGGAGGTGGTTATGCTAGCTATGCTGACCAGAAGAACACCATCACTACCATTCAAAATGAAAAAGTCAAAGACGTAGTAAGTGAAAAGTATTAACAAAGCTACTTTGTTTAAAAAGAGAAAAAGATTTACAGGTATGCAACACCTGCAGGGGAGATCCCATCCCTGTAAATCACAAACAACATGTAGTGATAAACTGACATTACTTTGGAAGGACGGAAGGATGGACGGACGGACGGACGGACGGACGGATGGATTGGATGGATGGCTAGATGAACTTAGTAAAAATTTTTAAAATAAATTTAAAAATAAAAAAGAGAAAAAGCACAAACAGAAAAATTACACACCAGTGTGTATCACACATGGAAAAAAAAATTCACCAAACTGTCATTTGTACTTTCTTTGAGAGGGCACCAGGGGCATTTTCAGCATTTATAACTAATGCTTTTGTACTGTCTGAATTTTATTTATGATAAGCATGAGTTCTTTTTGCCATCCAGAAAAAAAAATCTATTTTTTAAATTTAAAAATCTGTAAGTGGAAGTTTAGGACAGAGGCAAACTTAGAATTCCTGAGTATATACTAAGGGTTTCCAGAGTAAGGCTTAAGAAACCACCCTATGCTTGCAGGGGAAACCAACTTTCACATAAAGAGCTCCTGGTGGGCGTCAAGTGCTCACGTACACAGTCTCCAAGCAGCCTGGCTTCACCGGAAATACAAGTGCACCTTGTTCCTTTATTTCAACCTCTCCATCACCAGTCTCTAGTCTACCTCCAGGTCTCTGTTAATCTAAGCTCTTTTAGTTTAAAATGCAGGGTTTTGGGGACTGGTGTGAACCTGCACTCCTAAAACACAGTGATGTAAACCAAAGCTACCACAATTGAACACAGTAAAATAACAAGCCAAAATTGAGGTTTTAGTTCCTCCCAGCCTTAGACTTAGGTGTAACCTCTTGGTGAAATCCTTCTCCTTGCCCGTGATGCCACAGAAACGGCCTTCTTTGGCTTCACCCAGCCTTTGGGAATGGTCCTTTTTACATTGGCCCAAATATAGCTTCTCCTTTTGACACCTCTAGATAGTGATGGCCACAGCCATGGCATATGATCACAATCAGGAAGGCGGGACTCAGAAGGGGGTTTGTTAGAGACACGAGTAAGCTGCCATGAGGGGAAAAGGATGAACAGGCAGGGTCCTGGGGATATAAAAGCTAAAAGAAAGTAGCACAGGATTGGAACAAATAATAAGGAGGAAGGAAATAATTTGCAGGGCTTTTACATCCAAGCTTGCACATGGAGTTCTGTTCAAAAGCAGCCAGAATTCAGCTTTCCAAAGGAAAACCTCCTTCTCCACACACCATTTTGGGTTCTAAGAATTGATAAGATGACAACTGGAGAGGGAGTCCTTTTGTCCAGAGTTTCTACTCCCAGAAAGGCGGAGAAGCCACAGTGATACCCAAACATAAATAACAGTTCATCCTTTCGTAGGACAAAAGAAATGTTTTTGTTCAAGCCCAAATGCTCATTTCCACCTTCACTAGCAAGGCTGGAAGGTGCCAGGGCCAGTCTCTAGTAACTACACATGGGCCAGACCACACAGTACTGGAGAAACAGCACAGGGCAAGATGACTGCAGGCTTCAGATCAACACACAAAGTTCTGCCCACTCTGTAGTAACGCTTCTCGTTTCACGGGAGAAGGGGTCTTTGGCAATTCTAGGAGCATCTACGAAGACAACGGCAGGTCTCCAGGCAACCAAGCCACCATTACTTAGAGTTCACCGCTCACAGCACCAGCACCCACAGTTCCCTTGACCACGGGACCAAACAGCACATGTGCAGTGTGAGATTGGGTCTGAAAGACACAACAGAGCTCTTATACAGAGGACAGGGAGGGATGGCATGTTCTGCAGGAAGCTACAGTTCTCCACATCTCTTTATCAGATACCCTAGTCACCGAACAAAAATAACAACCAATAGTTTTTTATTTGCGCCCTTTTGCTAGACACCGTTGTACAGCAACAAACAAGCTAGCTGTGGCCTTCACACTGGCAGTATTCATCAAAGGCCATTGTTCCCTTGGTCCCTCTGTGGCTGGCTCCTCTCTCCCTCTAGGTCCTACTTCAAAAGATAGCTCCTTGGAGCAGTCTTCCCTATCAACCTTTCCTAAAGTCACCCTCTTCTTTCTGGGCATTTCCATCAGATCACCCTTCATAGCACTAGCACAACCGATAATTACCTGTGGATTTACTTAGTTATTTGTACAGCTCTTTCCACTTAGCTTCATACATCAGAGGTCTTGTGTTCCCCACAGTATCTCCTGGGCTTGCTCAATATCTTTTTGCTGGGGCCTCCCTGGTGGCGCAGCGGTTAAGCGCTGCGCTGTGGAGCTGTCGGCAGCAGAGATGCGAGTTCGACGCCCGGCCGAGGAGAATCCCACATGGTGCGGCAGACGTCTCCTGCCTCGCCCGCTGCTCCCCTCAGCAGTGTATTTCTGATCTGCCTGTTCTGCTCCCTACTCTGTCTCTGGTGAACCCTCTCGCCGCCCCACGCCTCTGGCCTGTACCCCAGCTTGTATGTATAAATAAAAAAAATAAAAAATCTTTAAAAAAAATATCTTTTTGCTGAATGTTAAAAAAATCTAGACAAATAATAAAGGTTTCACTATTTCACTCAAACTAACAAAATGTCAGCTAGTTATTAAAGGAGAGAGATGAGAGAATGGATCTGGAAAGAGTAAAATTAAGGATTCGAAGTCTTTCTTTACCGGACATGGCAGCCTCTAGTCGTGTGGCCGTGAACACACATATTCTTGGTGTGTAAATACATTATCGAGTGTACAGAACCCCCAAGAATAGTGGTTCCAATGTAGACACTTCCCACAGAGAGCACTAAGGTGCAGGAGTCAGTTCTGTTGGCAACTAATACTCCAAAATGGGTGTTGGCATGGGTTGAATTATGTCCCCATCCAAATCCAAACCCCAGTGCCTCAGAAGGAGAGTTGATATGGAGACAGTCTTTCCAGAGGAAATCAAAGTAAAAAGAGGTCATTAGGGTGGGCCTAGAGTTCTTAAAAGGAGAGGAAATTTGGAAGCATACACTGAGGGGAGACAATGGGAAGAGACACAGGAGAGGACCACTATCTACAAGCCAAGGAGTGAGACCCAGAACAGGTCATACCACCCAGGCCTCAGAAAGAAACATCTCTTACGACAGACACCTTGATGTGGCACTTCTAGCCTCCAAAACTGTGAGAATTTAACTTCCTGGTTAAGCCACTCTGTCTGTGGTAGCGTGTTATAGCAGCCCTAGCAAACTAATGTAATTTTCTACAGCCTGTTGAAATTTTTAAGTTTTAAGTTATTTCTAGTCAATAATAAATGTCAGATTTTTTTTTTCATTAGAAGGTCTATGTTGCATTAGAAATTTATAGGAAAATAAACAGTGCTCAGACAGTAGCCCATACCGAAAACAAAACTGGGTTCCTGTTATAGCACTGAAAAAAAAATTCTTAGCTAGATTAAAGCTCTAAATGGAAAAAATAAAAGTCAATTTTTTTTTGTAACATGGGAAAACAGCTTTATGACTTGGAGGACAGGATTAAGCAAAACACAAAAGAACAAATCCTAAAAGAAATGATTAATAAATCTGACTTCAAAGCACACACTTCTATTTAGTAAGACTATAAACAAACTGAAAATAATAGCATTAAGAATTTGTAAAAGATGCACCCATATGTTTATTGCAGCACTGTTTACAAAAGCTAAGGTATGGAAACCAGCCAGATGTCCAAAAACAGATGACTGGATCAAGAAGATGTGGTACATATACACAATGGAATACTATTCAGCATTCAAAAAAAAATAAACACATGCACTTCGCAGTGACATGATGGAATTAGAGGGGATCATGCTCAGCGAAATAAGCCAGAAGGAAAGAGAAAAATATCAAATGGTTTCACTTATAACAGGAATAGAAGGGAACCAAATGAGACAGTGAGGGAAGGGGAGGGAGGATGAGGGTACAAAATGGAGTAGAAAAGGACACAAGGGACCACAGTGATGGGTCATGGGTGAATTGGTGGTGGGTTACCCCAGGGGAATACAAAATGTAAAATATATAAATAACAATTAAAAAAAAGATTTTGTAAAAGAAACTCATCCATGCCAATAAGAAAACAGGTGAAACAGACAATTCACAACAAACAAAAAAGATGCTCAACCTCATTAGTAATTCATGAACTAGAAATTAAAACAAAAATTCCATTTCACATATATGAGACTGGTCAGATTTTAAAAATCTGACAATAGCCAAGTTTTGGTGAAGACGTGAAGAATTATACTCTCACACACACTGCTGGTTAAGAATGTAAATTTATACAACCACTTTGGAGAGTAATTTGGCACTATCTCATTAAGTTGAAGACATGTTTACTCTTAGACCCAGTAATTCCATTCCTAGGTTTATCCCCAGGGTAATTCAAATACATGTGCACAAGAAGAAAAGGTACAACAGTATTTATTAAGGAAAGCTTGCAATAATGAAAAACTGGAAACGTAAATGCTTTATAAAAGAGTAGACAAATACATCGCACTGTATTTTCACCACAAAATGCTAAACAATAGTTAAAATAAATAAATTGGAACTCTACTGATTAGTAAAACTAAATCACTCAACATGGGGCCAAAAAAAGATTGAGCTACAGAATGCTATGTATATGATGCTGCCACTTACTAAATGTCTGAAAAATGGAAAAATACATTATAAATCATCACTGGATATGTATACACATGCTCACATACACACAGATACATGTGCATAAGTATAAAAACATGAACAGGAAAGTAAAGAATGAAGAACCTCAAATATATCAATAGTGCTTTGTATCTCTTTAAAAAACCTGAACATGATAAAATGTTAAGATTTTACAAAGCTGGATTTATAGTGTTCTCTGTGGTTTTCTGTGTCCTTGAAATAGCTCATGACTTTTAAAACAGGGCAACTATGCATAATTCAGAGAGTTACTACGAGTGGACACATTCAGTCCTTTGAGTAACTAAAGCCCTGACCACGAGTGAATCAAACAGGATGGGAACCAAGTTCAGGTCGTGCTGTCGCAAGAAGAGTGAGAGAAGGGGAAAGGTATGGCTGATCTATCATGTATAATACTGCAGGGGAAAGTATAAGACAACTTCCTAGTCAGTTTGTAAAAACTCTAGGACTATGTATTTTGGGGAAAGTCTTAGAAATTCCTACCCAATTTTTTATCTCATTTTTAAAGAAAAAATTGGTTATTTTCTCCCAGTCTTTGGTCAGCAGATACTCAAGTCTGAATGTGTGAACCTTGCTTTATTAGCACAAAGTGAAGATGCCTTCTTTGAACTCTCACTGTAGCTTCTAATATTACTGAGATTCATTTTGAAAACAGTATCTTATTTCTACTGCTTCTGAAGGCTAAAAGGCTAAATAAGAAGCTTGTTACTACTATTATTATTATGAACAAAACTTCTACATTGATCAAATTACTGCTTTGGCCTGCTGCTCTATACACAGCCTCTAAAGACTCTACAGTATCTAAATATACTATTAATATTAGTGAATGATCATTGAGGACTCTTTAATACTGA
Organism: Scalopus aquaticus; assembly: GCA_004024925.1. NCBI lineage: Eukaryota > Metazoa > Chordata > Mammalia > Eulipotyphla > Talpidae > Scalopus > Scalopus aquaticus. The sequence goes on from PVIJ01001875.1 coordinate 98,322, forward strand.
TCAGAACTCTGATCTCTTTGCTGCTGCTGTTGGGGAGGCAAATCGCTCGGGGGGCTCTGCTGGAAAGACGGGACAAGCTCTAGATCCGAAAGGTGCTCAAAAGCCTCACTTTTAGGGCCTCCCTGGTGGTGCAGCGGTTGAGCGCTGCGCTGTGGAGCTGCCGGCAGCAGCGATGCGAGTTCGACGCCCGGCCGGGGAGAATCCCACATGGTGTGGCAGACGTCTCCTGCCTCGCCCGCTGCTCCCCTCAGCAGTGTATTTCTGATCTGCCTGTTCTGCTCCCCGCTCTGTCTCTGGTGAACCCTCTCGCCGCCCCACGCCTCTGGCCTGTACCCCAGCTTGTATGTTAAAAAAAAAAAAGCCTCACTTTTATACTGACATGGAAATACTCTCCCTAGGCAGTAAGCAAGGCCTACGTCACTCCTCTTTTCTTTCTGAAGGCAAACCCCACTGTATTCTTTCCACTTTCTAGAGACTTGGGATAAGTGACTAACATGTCCTATTAAACCCCACTGCCAACACCATCGTGGTGTTACTTTTTAATTTAGAAAATGAAAACGTGTTGACCCGAGTTTCACAAAAATGAGACTCACAGAATCTTAAAAGCTAGAAGAGAACTGAGAAGACATTTTGTCCAAATGAGCAAATAAACTGAGATAAAGGGATGTCCAGGTTGTATACAGCAGGGTCTAGGAGCAACTAGGTGCCAAGCAACAAACCTGACTCAATTCCCAGGAGAGTTGATTTTATATAAATCTAATAGAAATTTAACTACTAAATAAAACAATTTTACAAGGGTGTAAAACTGGATGCAAAATGGATGTGCAAAAGGGGAAACTTCAGATTCTTCTGCTATCAAGTTAGAGAATCAACATTTGACAAGAGGTGAAAATTGGACCTCCCTGGTGGCGCAGCGGTTGAGCGCTGCGCTGTGGAGCTGTCAGCAGCGTGCGATGCGAGTTGGATGCCTGGCTGGGGAGAATCCCACATGGCGTGGCAGACCTCTCCTGCCTCGCCCGCTGCTCCCCTCAGCAGTGTATTTCTGATCTGCCTGTTCTGCTCCCCACTCTGTCTCTGGTGAACCCTCTCGCCGCCCCACACCTCTGGACTGTACCCCAGCTTGTATGTATAAATAAATAAATCTTAAAAAAAAAAAGAGGTGAAAATTCCGGCTACATGAAGAAGACAGGAAAATTAATTATAATGCTGACTGCATTGTAACAGGGTTTCCTGTGGGGTCAGCATTTGTAACATGCTAGGCATTAGAGCTTTACATACATGACCTTTAAATACAACCTCATTCAGTACTCAACACTAACATATGATAACAATACAACTGCTCCCATTACGCAGAAGAGAAAACCAGTTTTAAAAAGGTGAAAGGATTTTTAGAAGGTAAAATAACATTCACCTGGCTAGTAAGTAGCAGCATTGGTGTCTGCTCCCAGGGCTGTCTGGCTCCACAGACTATGCTTTTAATTGCTGGCTCAGAAATTTGAAATTAAGGCACAGGAACTCAATCAGTCTTGAATTGGAAGATCCTTAATCAAGTCACGAATCTTTTTGTCCCCTAAGTTTTCTCAGCTACAGAATTAGAACAATATCTATCTCTCCCTTCATCATAATGAGGATCCAGAAGCTCTTGGGTTACATCTGTTCACAGCATCTTATTTTAGAGCTGAAAAGAACCTGGGCCACCCAAAAATGTGTATCCGGATGTTTCTGGCAGCCTTACTCATAACAGCCAAAGGAAGAAACAACTCAAACGTCCATCAACTAGCGAATGTAGAAACAAAACATGGGATAGCCACACAACAGGTCATTCCTCAGTCATAAAAATGAATGAGGTGCTGGTACATGCTACAACATGATGAACTCTGAAAACATGCTAAGGAGGAGGAAGAAGTCAATCCCAAAAGATCATACACATTTGATCCCATTTAAATGAAATGTCCAGAGTAGGCAAATCCACAGAGACAGAGAGCAGCTTGGTGGTTAAGAGGGGTTAAGAAGAGGGCCTCCCTGGTGGTGCAATGGGTTAAGCGCAGCGCTATGAAGCTATCCAGAGCCACTGCAAACATGACTTTGACACCTGGCCAGGGAGCTTCCCACATGGCGCAGCAGACCTCTCCTGCCTCGCCCGCTGCTCCTCTTAGCTCCCCTCAGCAGTGTACTTCAGTCTATCTGCCTGTTCTGCTCCCCACTCTGTCTCTGGTGAATCCTCTCACCACCCCACGCCGCTGGCCTGCATCCCAGCTTGTATGCATAAATAAATAAATCTTTAAAAAAAAAAAGAGGGGTTAAGAGGAGCGGGTACAGGGCTTCCAATGGGGTGAGGTGTGTGAAATGTTCTGTATTAGACGGTGCCGATGGCAGCAAAACTCCTTGACTATATGGAAAACCACTGAATTGTACACTTTAAAAAATGTAATGGAATCCTATGTAAATTATATCTCAACAAAGCTGTCATTTTAAAACAGAAATAGAATGTTGAAGACCACTGCAACAAAGGAGAAGTGTTTTAAAATATTTTGGAGGAAAGCATCACAGAACTAGTGCACTATATTTTACATATTACATATGCCATGCTTGTAAAAACACATTATATACACTGTAAGAAAAGCCCGGCCTTCTATTACTTCTGCTGGTTGTGATCACAACCTACGAGAGTTTTAATTCACTTCAAAGTACTCAACTCTACTTTCTGAATACCCAGTTAATAAAATGATAATAAAGTACAATCTAAACTGGCTGCTGTTGGAAACCCCAGGGGCTTGTCCTGCTTAAAAAGAGAAAATGAAAAAAGTCACAAAACTCAGAAAGGGCCTATATTCAAAGCCAGAAAGGATACCAAGGATCTAGATCTAGTGGACATTATCGCCTCCTGTATTTTTCAGGGAACAGCTTATCAGGATATTCTTTTTTTTCTCTATTAAAGATTTATTTATTTATGCATACAAGAGCTGGGGTAGCAGCACTAGGAAGCTATCCAGAGCCACTGCAGCACGAGTCTGGGAGATTCCCACATGGCGCAGCAGACCTCTCCTGCCTCGCTGCTGCTCCCCTCCGAAGTGTACTTCAGTCGATTTGCCTGTTCTGCTCCCCACTCTGTCTCTGGTGAATCCTCTCACCACCCCATACCTCTGACCTACACTCCAGCTTGTATGCATAAATAAATAAATCTTAAAAAACAAAACAAGAGCTGAGGTATAGGCCAGAGGTATGGGGTGGTGTGATGATTCGCCAGAGACAGAATGGGGAACAGAACAGGCAGACTGACTGAAATACACTGCTGAGGGGAACAGCGGGCAAGGCAGGAGAGGTCTGCTGTGCCATGTGGGTCAGCTCCCTGGCTGGGGATCGAACTCATCAGTGGCTGCTGATAGCTTCATAGTGCTGAGACTTAACCCCCTGCACCACCAGGGAGGCCCTTTACTAGGATATTCTACAGTGAAATTAGGCACAGGAACCTCAACTGCAAAGCTATTAATGAAAGTTTGTTTCATTGACACTGAAACAAATATCTACCTTTATACACTTAATGTTACGCTCATTTTCATTCCAACTTTACTTGTAGGGGGTACAAATTTTTACCCCTATTTTATAACAAGGACACATAGGTAATGAGAAGCCAAGTCAAGACTCAACATGGCTGTAAATCTAAGTCCTGGGCTCTTTGGCTGTGACTTGTTAAGTTCTATTCTGCCCTTTCACTGCTCCTGGCCACCTACCTTCACCAGCTCGGGAAGCTTAGCTGTCTGACACTTGCTTTGTTTTGTAACATAAAGCCCTCAAGAAATAATTACCCCTTTAATTGCTCTGATTAGTTGTATTCATTTCATAAGTATCTATAAGAAACCCTTGCTCAGAACGAGTATTAAATAAATGTTTTTGGTCAGCCCTATTTGGTTTGTTTAGTCTTTCACGAATAACAAACAAAAAGACTCAACTACCCATAAAATCTTGCAAAGATAGTGATTTCCTCCTGTTCCTGTAAAGGTGTCAAAACTGAGTGAGAAATGCTGTTACTGACAAGGTCCTGGGAAATGACTTCTTGAGGAACTGTCCAACTCTTCCTCTCCAGCCAATCAAAGGAGATGTGAGTCCCTGGGTGGGCATCCTGCAGGCAAGATCTTTCCTTCTACCTATCACCTTAATTCTTACCTTTCAGGTAGATTCTGGTATCCCCTGCAACTAGCTACCTTCCAGGTTATCAGACATCACTTCTTCCTCTCTGCCTTCCTCTCGCTCTGTCCCTCCCCCTCCCTCCTTGTTTACATATCCTTACACCCATCTTCTCTAGTGGTCAAGTTTATTTCCTACTTGCAAGGCATGAAGGCTTTCCCCAGCCTGAGTATCCATGAGAAGCAACCATGACATTAACTAGCAAGGTCACGTCACACAGTGTCATTCACTGCATCAGCGGAAGCTCCAGGGCATTTACCATGTACCACTCCAGCTAAGCCTTTCCCAGGGACCTAAGCACCAGCTCTGACCCCTCCCACAAGGGCAGGGTTCTCCTAAGAACATTAGGTCTTAGTGATGGAGACCAGAGTTTCGAGGTCTTTTGTTCTCTCGTAACTGAAGAGTTTACTAGTTTTATTTTCAACATATAAGAAGGATTGGGGCACAATAGTAAATCCAGTAATTTTCAAAAGTAAGTGGATTTAGAGGCTGGGCATTAACAACATTCCTGCATTTGTTAAAAAGGGTAGCCTCTTAAATTAGATTTGAATTAGATTTCCACCTAGTCAGACTTCAAACTCTTTCTCTGCAAAGACTTTTCAGTCATGACCTTGGTTAATTAATACATCCACAATACCACCCAAAAAAGGTACAAGCCAAGAATTTTTACTTAATGGGAATATGAATCAAATGTTAAACTCAGTTACACATCCTTCCCTTCATAATTAAATGACAGAATGCACTTTTACAAATGTAACACCAATGAAAATCATTTGCTCTAGAAAACTTCCCTAAGCTTTTCGGTTTAAAGACAGCACCATTTAATATTTGAACTAGGTAGGTGCATTAACATAATTTTACCAGTGACAGCTTTTCTCTAGGTAAAGGAACCACAGATTTTCAGAACTATAAAGAATGTCAGAAATGATTAAGCACAACTCTTTCACTTCAAAAACGAGAAAACTCTTAAGTGGTTGTCAAAGTCTCATACTGCTGGTTAGTGACAGGCATGCACCTCGCTCCTGACTCCCAGTCTGGCACAGCTGAAGTTCTTGTAGGTGGAAAATATTGAACCGGTTGCTATCAAAATCACATGCAACAAAAATGAGAACCAATTTTATTATGCATGACCTCACACCAAACGACTGTTTCCACTCTGAGTATTTTAGATCATACGTTCGTAGCTTCTGACTTACCCTGCTGAGCTGGTCCAATAACCTTTGGTTCTGTTCTGATAATTCTTGGACAGCCCGTGTCTTTTCTCGGTCTGCTTCCCGTAGATGAACCTGCTGTTTCTCCAGCTCCCCCTGAAGCTGTTTCACATCGCTCTCCAGTTCTGACACACGTCCTTCCCACTCCCCTTCTCGGTTCTCAAATCTTCTTCTTAGTTCGTGTTTCTCTTGCTCTAAGTGCTGGGGGACAAAATGAAGAGGATTTAAAAACTGTTAAAAATTGCAGGTTTTCACTATTTTCTTTTCTCAGTCTTCTAGCTTTTCTTTTCCCCAGACAGTCAGCACAACAAAACTCTTGCCATGGAGGAAAATGTTGCCCATTTTACAGTTACAAATACATTCTCTTCTTTCAGAAGGAGGCGTGCATTAGTCTCGCAAACACAACGCCATTCCTACTGAAAATACATTGATGTTACTGTTCACTCTTGCCCTGGAGCACGGGGTTCTAGACTTAGGAACTCACTTGAAATTTAGCAAGTCATCTAATTAATTGGTGAACTACACATTTCAAATGTACAACTTTTATCATTCCTTAAGAAGGTATCCTTTAGAATCATCTATGAAGCCTGGCATATCCTATACATTTAGAATCACAAAAGTTTCAGAGATGCAGAAAGCTCCAGACTGACCAGGCTTTCTGACAAATGAGATAACAGAAAATAAAAGGTTAAGTAACTAGCTCAAGGTCAATACTAGAAATGGCAGAATATACTAGGAAAGTTGTATCTAAGTCATTTGACTGCTTAGTGCTGTAAATCACAACTCAGTAAGTATTTGTTGCCAAAGGCAAGTTCTGGTTCGGGCTTGCTTTAAATCATGGCCTATTAGTCTGGCATATTTATCTCTAGTGCATTCACCTATTCTTGAGTGCCTACTAAGGGCCAGTCCCTGTGCTGGGGAGTAAGTGAAGAGCAAAACAGACAAGGACTTGACTTTACGGAACTTTCACTCTAGTAGAAGAGGCTAATAAAAGTAGTAAGTTGTGTGTGACAAATGGTATGCAGGAAAAATACAGATGGCTTGAAGTAGCAGTTCAACAGAAAAGGATTCTGTTGAGTTGAAGAAAATAACATCTTTTTGTTTCTGTGTGAAAAATACTGATGCATCTTTTCAGAGACAAGTATGGGCTACTTTAAAAGCACAGTATGTACAAAAATGCCAGGTCTGTATCTCAAGGAGTAGTTAAATAAAAATTCAAGTAATGGTCTTCAGCTTCTGGTAGTGTCAGAAAAGTTCTGGTACAATTGCTCAAAAGATACCCACCTGGGTCCTAATACCAAAGATTATGATTCAGTTGAGAATGGGATTAGAACTAGGCATGCCTCTGTCAGTCTGTCCTTCTACCTACCAACCTACCTACCTGCCCACCTTGGTCCGATGGGAAAATCTGATGCACTGAAGGTTGAAGTCAAGAACTGAGATTGTTTCAACATGCACATATGAATCTTCTCCTTCAGAGTACTCAGTCACCTCTTCACCCTGGGCAGCTACACTCTTATTTTGTCCAAGTTCTCACTCTTCAAATGTTTTTTGAAATGCTTCTTTCGGAAAACCTTATGGGCCATCTTAAGAGTTATGAAAAAAAAAATCCATCCTATTACTTCACATTTGAGGTATGTCAAAAAAACTGACTATTCCATTTTATCCTGCCATCTTATTCCCCCAACTTTGCTCTGACTGACTTGTTTCTAAAAGTCAAATTTAACCCCAAGAGATGGAAATTTACCATGACAGAGCAGTCAAAAGAATGTGCCAATAGATAAAAACATCATCCAAAATTAAAAATCTGAGAACATTAGCAAAGGCAGTTTTCATTAAAATGAATGTAAGGTGTCCCGATTGACTACTTTAAGGGGATAACTCATTTGGAAACAGTCACTCTAGTTTACTTGTTGAAAAAGTCACAATACATTGTACACAGTCTCAGTCTGGAGCACGTAGGAAAAGAAATCAAAAGGAGGGACTTCTCATCAGCATGAGAATTGTTTTGCTCTTTACCCCTCAAATTGCTAAACTTAAAAAAACGACAATGTTTTAGTCACTGTATATATTTCAGAGATAGAATGCAGAAAACAAATGCTAATTGTGATCCTAAAATTGTGATATTTGGTTTTATTGAGTTTTTCCAAAATGAAAAAGATTGAGCAGAAGGCAACAGCAAGAACTCAGTAATCACAGTGTTGCTGAGAGGCCAGATAAATTAGGCTTGTGTTCTAAAAGAACACAGAGACTTAAAAATATTCAGCAAACAGCTGTTAGTGAACAGTCCAACCAAGCAACTAAAACAATCCAATCTCCTCGGGGGGAGGAGGTTGGGACAGGTGGTACTGATCGGTCTAGTCTGTCCTCATATTTCCTTGGACACGTGACAAATTTCCAATTCAGGTCTCCCAACCCTTTGCTAAAAATCAAGAGTTTCCTATTAATGAACATAAATCATCTAGTGTTTGAATCAGTTTGAGAAAAGAAAGGGTTCCCCTACAGCTATGTTTTCAGATAAGTGCTGAATTAGCCAGTAAGCTTAGGCAGAATGTCAGAAGTGTGGGGTTGAGGCTCTGCCCCTGATACCCCTGTTTTAGGGCTTTAAGGTATTTTAAAAGTTAATACCAAAACTGGGCCTCCCTGGTGGCGCAGCATTTGGGCGCTGTGCTGTGGAGCTCTCAGCAGTGGAGACGAGAGTTCGATGCCCAGCTGGGGAGATTCCCACATGGTGTGGCAGACCTCTCCTGCCTTGCCCGCTGCTACCCTCAGCAGTGTGTTTCTGTCGACCTGCCTGTTCTGCTCCCCACTCTGTCTCTGGTGAACCCTCTCGCCGCCCCACGCTTCTAGTCTGTACCCCAGCTTGTATGCATAAATAAATAAATCTTAAAAAAAAGTTAATATCAAAATTGTCAAGGTCATCAAAAACAACGGAAGTCTAAGAAACTGCTGTAGCAAAGGGGAGATTGAGGAAGGAAAATGTAATGTGGCATTCAGGATGGGATGCTGAAACTGAACATTAGGTAAAGACTAAGAAAATCAAAATAAACTAAGGATTTTATTAATAATAATGTATCAGCATTGGCTTTTCAATCATGGCATGTGTATGATACTAATGTAAGATGTTATTAATAGAAGATACTGAGGGGCTGGATAGATGGAAATTTACTATACAATTTTTTCCTGGGATTCTAAAACCACCATAAAAAATAGTTTATATTAAACTCTGAACAAACAGAATACCACCAGGCTACAGAAAAATGGTTGTTACAGAAATGGATTTCTGCAATAAAAAAAGCAACATCATTTTCAGTAGCTCAGGATATTTTTGAAAAACACTAAGAAAAAACTATTGTTTTAGCGGATCGAACACTGAATATAAATAAGGAACCCTTGGTTTCCTTCTCTGAATCTAGTGGCTCCTATTACAAAATCATTTTTATTATATTTGTTTGGCCCCCTAAAAAATAGCTCTAGAATCATGAGAATTGTCTAAGGAAGTGGGGAAGAAAATATGATTATCTCTGCAGTAAGAGATAATTCATCCTCAGATGAAATGCAAAAAGGGGGATCCTGTACACAAAAAGCAGTCTTTAAAAAATTACATATTTACTCTCTGAAGAAAATGGCATGTAAATTGGAAGTTACTGTCTTAGTACATATTCTGGAGGAAAAAACTAAGACTCTCACTTGATGTAAGTTTTAAAAGAGCTAATTTTAGATGCAGAAGAAATTTTACAAAATGCTTTCAACATTTTAAGCATATGAAAACTTAACTTAGTGAATGGATAAGATACAGGACAGCCAATTTAAAGGTGTCTTTCAAATTAAATTGAATCTTCATTTTACCCCTGAGATGTATAGTTAAGAAACTTTCATGTTGTTAGCCATTAAAGACTTTCAAGAATGTGCCTTAATTGAGAAAGGAGTATAACAGTAATTACTTTATGTTTTAAATGACAGGAACAAAATCTTGGGTCTAGCACACAGAACTGGAGAGGCAGTCAATATTAGTCAATGAATTGGTTAAAAAAAAAAAAGAGCTTGAGAATGGCTTGTTAGTCAGAAAGTTAGCCCCGGAACAGGTGGGATTAAAATAAAACCAATCTCATTATTTAAAGTCAAACCACATTCTTTGAGTTTGACTCCAAAGGCCTGATAGCTTGTGGAAAAGTACAAATGCTTTTTAAAGAAAGTGCAGGTTCTTTACTCTCAAATGTCTAATGGAATATATAGCTGTGTAAAATTTTACAAAGTATTACATCCAAGCAGACATTATAAAATCTAGGCTGTTCAAAAAGTACTGTGGGGAAAATGCTCCTGCAGGTATCAAATGGTCCTTTGCTAATCAGATTTGTCACTTTTAGTTAACACTATAAGAATTAACAAGCAAGTAATGGCAATATCTTTATGATATTTAGAACTAGACATTAAAGAACGTTAAAATTTTAATAATTATACTTTCAAATATACATAGAAGAAACAATCATCAATCCATTTCCACAAAGGCCAATACTGATTTGGCTTTGAAAAATAAACTTAAAAATTGTTTTTTAAAACTGTGGTAAAGTATATAATATAAAATTTACCATCTTAACCAATTTTAAGTGTACAGTTCAGTAGTGTTAAGTATATTCACACTGACATGCAACCAAGTTGCAGAAGTTAAAAATAAATAAACTTCTAACACTGGAGTTCACACGCTCACCTGCAGAAGAGTGAAGATTTTTTTAAACGTTTGAGCTTTAAATGATTTTATTACTGTCTATCAGGTCCAAAAATGAGTCAAAGGTAATTTATGCTTTGACAATAGAATGCTTCTTGTTAGTGGAGAAATCTGAAATATTTTTCCTTTGTTGAAAGAAATGGATAAAGGTCCCACGTGGAATCCAGGATGCGTGTAACTGCACACTCAGGGTTACTCTGAAATCTACCACTAATCAAACTGACCGATATGATGTTTCTTTCAAGTCAGTTGTCTCTTTAATCAAGTCCCTCACTGAAGGAATTTCAAATTACAAGTATAAATCTCTGCAGTAGTACTCTTACAGAGAGTCGTGTAATTGAATCCCTCTTTAAAAAATAGACACCCTTTTATTTCTAAGACCTCTACTTCAAGGGAAAATTACAAACAATCCAATTCATTGGGTTGCTTTTTTGGCAGTCGACCTATAGGTTTCACAAACCACTTTTCAGAGCAGTATCTCAGGAGTTCATCTACTGGCAGGCCTAGTTAACAGGCCAACTGAACTATAGGGCACTCACAGGTTTCCCTTTTTCTCCCTGATTTACTTTCACTACATCATTAGACTACAGGCCCATTTAAATCTTATTATAGAAATGCTTCTGAATCTAAATTCTGACTGTTCAACCAGCAGCAGTGATATGGATCCAGGCTGGGTCAATTTCAGATCTTATTCAGGAAGCTGCACTAAGCTCTTCTAACTCAGAATGAAAAGAACTGACTGCAACCAAACTAGGTAACAACAGTAAATGCACAGGCAGAAAAAGATAATCTCATTTTCACTGCCATAGGTGCCCCCACTTTTTTTTTTAATCCCTCTTATGTTTAGAAATGTTGGCATTCTGCACCACTTTCAGGCCCTTTTCTAGTTAAGAGCAAGAAAACAGGCACTGCTCTTGGAAGACTTTGGTCCAGAGAACTGGCAGAGGTCTTTTAGATAATTTAAGGTAATTATAACAGTAATTAAAGTAATACGGTTCTCAGGTTGTATCTGGTCATCCAACTGCACAAGTGAGACTCAGAACACAGAAAATACTGTTTAAATACACATAAATACATACTCAGGTCTGAATTAAATCCACTACCAGCAGTCACATGTCTCAGGCTCACCTGATTTCTGCAATGGAAACACATTTCCTAATCCCCGAGTATTTTAGGACTATATAAGCTCTTTTAGGGGCACTTGTTTCCCACAACTCTGAGCTGCCAGGAAGTTAAGACAAGGGCATCTGGAGGCCTTAATGGGGAAACTGAAACGCTTCAGGTTAACACCCTGATTAGAGATTAACTACTCTCAAAACCTGGAGCATATTTTAAATGCTTCCCGAGTTTCTCAATTCACCTCAATGCTGTATAAATTAGTCATACTGTAAGCTCTATTTTAGATGCTGTGTACAGTACATATATAGACAGGCTCAGAGGTTGGAGCTGGGCATGGAACCCATTTGCTGTGAGCAGGGTGGGAAAGTCTGGTGGCTTCAACCCATACCCAGGTCTGATAATCCGAAACCATCCTATTCGCTCCCCACCCCCCTTGGAGGTGGTTTTCTGTAAAGTAAGATGGGCAAGGAAGGGGTGTAGGCTAAGGAAGGGTGACTGGATCCCGAAGCCGCCCAGAGCCGGGCGGGTCCCTCGGTTCCCCTGCTTCCCACCATCCCAGGAGCGACGTCCTCACCTCTAGCTTGTCTGTCATCTCCTTGTGCATCTGCTCGTATTGCCGGCTCATGTCCTGGTTCCTCTCGAGCAGTGCCTTGCCCAGCCGGGCCGCCAACACCAGATCCTTCTCCTTCTGTCGGATCACCGACAGCAGCTCGAGATCCTGGGCGGGCGGCGGCTGCAGTCCGGCCCCCTCGACCAGAGGCCCGGTGTCGGCCTGAGAATGCTCCCCGGGGTCAGACGGCCGTTCCCCGGCCGCCAACAGCGCCAGCTCCTCCTCTAAAGCCAGTTCCAGCTCCCCGGGCCCCCCGGGGAAGGAGATGAGGGCGGCGGCGGCGGCAGGACTCCCGACTGCGTCCGTGGCCGCGGCGGGCAGCTCCATGCAGCAGGCGCTGTCCGGCTCGGCGGGTGCTGAAGCGCGGCCGGCCAAGCCCAGGCAGAAGGCGGACATGGCCCGCGCGCGCCGAGCCCGCAGCGGTGCGGCCCGGCCGGCGCGCGCCAGGCTGCAGGGGGGAGGGGCCCCGCCGCGCCGCCCCAAGCCCCGCGCCTCGCCTCGCGCCGCGGCACGCGCCCCCCGGGTCCCCGTGAGCCCGGGCGCGGCGCGCGCCGGCCCGCCCCTCCCCCGCGCCGGCGGCACGCGCCCCCGCCCCCGGCCTCAGCTGCTCGGCGCGCGCCGCGGAGGAGGGGGTGGCGAAGGGAAGGCCGAGAAGCGAAGACGGAGGGGACGCGAAGCGGGCCGGGGGGGAGGTGGCGAGAGGAACGCCGCCGCCGCCGGGGTTTCAGCCGCCCTGTTGCTGCTGCTGCCGCTGCCGCTGCCGCCGCCGGCCGGGCAGCGCCTCATGGAGCGGGCTGCGCTCCGCTGTCGCTACGACGCTCGCTGCTGCTGCTGCTGCCGGCGGCCGCCCTCTGCAGCCGCGCTCCATGTCCCTCGGCTCGGCGGCAGCCCGAGCAGCAGCGGCGGCGGCGGCGGCTGCTGCAGGGGCCGAAGCGGCGGCTCCACATCGCGCGCCGCGCAGCCCGGCTCGCTCCTTCCTGCCTTCAGCGGCTCCTCCCGCTCACCGGGCCCGCCGCACCCCGCCCCGAGCTTCCGGCCGCGCCCCTGTCCCCGCCCCTGGCCGGCGCCTGACGCGCGCGGCACCTGTTCGCGGCGCCCGCGCGGGATTCGCCGGCTCGCGAGTCTCCTCAGCGGCGCCCAGGTGGCGCCGGCCGCCTTAACCCCTGCGCAGCCTCACGCCCCGGGGGCGGTGCGCGCGCCGCGGGCGGAGGCCGCTGGCGCGGCCCTCACCGTCCGGGCGGGTCCCCGGACGCGGCCACGCCCCCGGCTCTGCGCCCCCTGCGGTGTGGCCCCCGCCCCCCGGCACGCTCACCTCGGGGTGTGGCCTCGTTCTCACCTCGGGGCGCGGCCCCGGCCTTGGCCTCGTTCTACCCCGAGGGCTCCGCTCCGCCCCGGGCTCGCTCGCACTTGCTTTTTGGGGCGTTTCTGAAAGTCTAGTGGGGGGCTTTCTTGTCACCCTCTTTGCGGTGGTCTCCAGGGGTCGGGGGACTTCTCCGAGACGAGTGGCCAAAAGCCCGAGAGAGACTCGCAGTCCTGGAATTTAGGTCTGGGCCCCCAGGAGAGGGCGCCCGATGGAGCGGTACGGGAAGGGATGACTTCAGAAACCGGCATTTTAATGATGATGACTCAGGGATATGCGGGACCAGAAGCCTGGGAGATCAAAAGCCCAGTCCCGAAAAAGAGGGCCTTAGGTGAATAAATAACGGAAAAAGCTGCTCACAGACGGGGATGCAAGCGGAGACGCTGCTAATCATAACTTCTGTTTATTAGGCACGGAGTATGTGGTGTGTTAAGGGCTTTAATGTGTGGTATCTTAATCCTCAAATGAACCTTGCAAAGTAGGTCCTGCCATGCCTCCCTTCTTACAGAGGAGCAAATTGACCTGGAGAGCTGGCGTCAGCTGCCTAGGTTATTACAGCAGGCTCTGACCAGCAGGCCGGCTGCAGGGCGCCCAGAACGCTGCATGTAAGCGGAACAATGAGGAGCGGCCAGGCTGTCAGTGGGTGACAGAAGATGGAGTTTTCCAGACCCCATTCCCTGACCTCAACTCCTTGGTAAGGAGGTGGGGCTTTTGGACTCCCATCCCTGAATCATGGTGGATGAGAAATAGAGGCGGAGCTGAGGCTTTTGGCAGTTAAGCTGCAGGGGCTTTGGCAGTTAAACCTCATTAAAGCAGGGTGTCTGTGGGGAAGCTGCCAGCTTGCCCCATGCAGCTTTGGCTTGGCCCTTGGTATCTGCTAGGCAGATGCTAGCTAGGGTAGACAGCATCTGGCCCCGCCAATTTGTAAGGCCTCCCTGCCCTTCACTCCTTATGTAAATAAATCCTGTTATTGTTTCTTATGGTCTGTCTGCCTTTGAGTTGTGTCCCCGTTCTGAAGCATTCAGGTTAGGACCCACCAACTGGGTCAGCCTGTTGTTTCCCCAGCCCTTTTCAGCTTATTGTCTACAAGGGTGGTTTCCTTGCCTTGGCCACTGTAAGTGCCTTGCACTTGCTGGACTGGCGGCAGGATTTTTCTGTCTCTAACTTAGAGGAGCTTGGTTTTCAGTTTAGGCGGTTCTTTCAGTTTTGGTCTGGGTGATCTGGTGTGTAGAAAGCTGTGGGACTGATTTTCAACCTCTAGCTTAGGACTTGTGCTTCTGGGGCTCTTCCTGCTGTGTGTTTAAGGGCTTTCTACAATGTTGTTTTTGATTTGAGAGGTAGTGAGCTAAAGTCAACTTGGACAAATTGTAGTGAACTGGTGAGCTAGACTTGTTCAGTTGTAAGTTGATGTCCAGGAAGGGTATATGGTTCCTGATAGCTGTTGAGAGCAAGAGCAGGAAGAAGAGGACCATCACTTACCAAGGGAAAATCCCTTGTAGAAAGCCAAAGAATCTTCTGGGGAGGCTGCAGAGACTCCGCAGACCTGTTGCTGTCTCACCCCCCTTGGATCAGAACAGCTTCTTCTCATACCAGCTGGGACACCCAATTTGGTCAAAGGAGCTGCCCTGGGCTCTTTCTTCACCAACAGTTCTCTCCTCACCAATCCCCAATGGGTGGATTGAATAAACAGGAGCAACCAGCCAGATACAATAGGTTATACACCCCCTTTTCCACTGGGGACCTCCTGAATCGGAGAAATTCTGTCCCTCCATACTGACAAGATCCTCAAAGAATGGCTAATTTGTTTGCTTCTATTTTTACCTCCCTTTTACCTCCCTTGGCCTAATGGGGTGGGCATACAATCCGTGTTACATGTACGATTAATGCTGGGTGAGTGGAGAATGGTTTTACGGAAGGTTAGTGAAGAGGCTCATTGCTTTTGCTAAGAGGACCCAGAAAGCCCAGAACCAGAACCTGTCCCAATGGTAGATCCTAACTGAGACCCCAGTGATGGGGGAATGAAAAGGCTAGGAGGTTCTTGTGAGTAGGACTGAGGAAGGGAATACCTAACCAAAAGAATTTTAGTAAGATACTAGAGCTTCAGCAAAAGGGAAATGAAGATCTTTCTTGAAAGGATTATTCAGACTTATAGTTGCACAGGAAAGAATCCAAATGCTCCAGAAAATGCTCAGATGATTAATGTACTATTAATTGGGCAGAGCACTCCAGATATAAGGAAATTAACCAAGGTAAAAGACGCCATAGAGACGAGTTCTTCTCAGTTGGTGGACATTGCCTTTGGAGTCTACATTGAGGAGAAGAAGGGAGGCCTAAGCCTGCAACTGTTTTCATAGAGAAGACTGGGTAGGCACTAGGAAGAACAGAGAAGGGACATGAAGAGGAAGTAGAAGTGAACCCTTAAGGAAGAATCAGTGTGCTTATTTTAAGGAAGATGACCCTTGTGTGATTTGTCTTAAAAAGCTCACTCTAGAAAACCTGTCAGTTTTGCCTGGTGCTCGTAAATTCTACCCTCAGTGCACTGGACCTTGGTTAATGCAACAGGGGACATGCCCGACCTGCAGACTGTTTTGCTACCAGAAGAATTTCCTGGTCACCCCAGTACTTGCCCAAGATCTGGCACATGGGGTGACTATGCCAAGGAAGTTCAATTTTCAGACTCCAGAACTTTTGTCTTTTACTCTGAACTGATAGTGTGGGTTGTATGAAGCTTATACTTTTCATTTGTGCAAAAGAAGCTAGCTAATCTCATCCAAGTTGCAGCCAAAGAAGACAAGGCAAATCTTCAGGATTTGTGATTCAGCTGAAAGGGTTTACAGATGGTATTTTAAAGGTTGTATTTGTGCTTATCTTCATGGGTATTTTCTTCCACTTAAACATGGTAACTGTGAGCAGGTATCTTAGGATGTCTTTTCCTTCCTGTTGCACTCTTTATCTTTCCCCCAAATAAACTACATTTTAATTTCCTGAAGTAAATTTAAACAAAAGCAAAAGGGAAATAGTAACCAGGCTTCACTTTTGAACACTGCACCAGACACAGGACAAGAATGTAGAATCAAACAATATGTAGAGCATTTCCAGAGAAGTTTTACTGTAACTCATAACTTTGCTCTCTCTAGGGCTTCTCTGCTTCCAATAGCCCATTACATCCTTTATGCACTCAAGACCTGGCAGAGAAATGGCCTGCTCCTTTAAAAAAATATTTATTTATTTATGCATACAAGAATTGGGGTGTAAGCCAGAGGTGTGGAAGGTGAGAGGATTCACCAGAGACAGAGGGGGGCGCAGAACAGTCAAATCCCCTGAAATACACGGCTGAGGGGAGCAGTGATTGAGACAGGAGAGGTCTGCTGCGCCATGTGGGAAGCTCTCTGGCCGGGGATGGAACTCATGCTGCAGTGGCTGGCAACAGCTTGATAGTGCTGAGACTTTAACCCCTGCGCCACCAGGGACGCCCACATGATCCTTATATTATTTTACTAAGTACTCACACTTCTTTGAAACTCGGAATAAAACCCTGGTCACATGATCACACGAATCCTGCTATCATCACTCCCTAGTTCGGGAATTTGACTTAGTGGAAAGAAATTGACTTTAACTTTTTTTTTTTACAATTTTGATCTTTGTGAAGTTTTTGTGTATGGGCCCATGTTTTTTTCCCCCCTTTTGTCTCTTTGCAGATTATTTTTTTCCAGGTAAACATGTAGTTATATACAAGTAATGCTGGCTAATTCAAGGTGAATAAAACTGCCTTTCCATCAGGCAGTGGTAAAAGGAATCTAGTCTCATTTGTCTTGGTAAGAAATATCCTAACATTTGTCCTGATGGGAAAACTAAGGGAGATGTCTGTGTCCATATGTTGTTTGTCTGTAGGTCTTCCCTTTTTTGTCAGATTGTCCTGGCATGTTGGCACCTAGAAATGTTGAGCTCAGAAATACAGTGGAATCTGTTTCAGGTGCTTCCAGGACGCACAGCCTGGGATAATCTTTGGTTAATGTGAACTAATTGGGATTTTAATGGTTTGGGGAGTGTAATTTTTTTTCCATCTGTGTTGAGTATATGCTGCACAAAATGTGCAACCTAAGGTGAAATGCTCAAGTCTCTAAATGTTGGATAAGATAGGCACTGGTAAATTGAAAGTTTGGGAAGGTTAAGTATTTCAAGTGTGGAATTGAAATAATAAGTTAAGATTTGATGGGGAAAAAATAGTTACTTTTGAAATGAGATAATATAAGACGAGAATGGTCTAACTTGTTTTACATTTTGCTGGCAGGATCTGGTCAGAACTTTGATATTTTCAGTTGTCACTGATGGGTAATTAAATGGTGTTTTCCTTTAATACTTATGACAAAACTTACCAGAAATCTAAATGAGGATAAATTGGTAGTCTTTTGTTTGCTAGAAGAGAGGAAAGTAGAACTTCTGAGACACCCCATAAAGTTTCTTCCTTTCTTTCTGAGAAAGACATCAGGCAAATTAGACTATTTGAAATTTATCTAGTAAATTGTAACAATGTAGTTCCAATTAATGTTTCAAATGTAATGTAGTTTGAGAGAAATGTTTTACCTTAACATACACATGCATATTAACATTGACATTCTAAAAATTATAATATGAAACTTCAGTTTCTGACACTTTCTGATATAATATTGCTTGCCAATTCTGGTTGTTGTTGTGAGTTATAATGTTGAACAAATTTCCTTGTCAACTTTATTATTATCAGATCTTTAATTTTGGTTATTTCAAAGTTTTAACAATTGCATAAATTGTTTCTGGAGAAATTAACAGGAGAAAGACCTTGACAATATGTTAAGACCCATGCTAATTAACAGAACTCAAGGAGAGGTTTCTACATAGAACTGAAGGAACTTAATACGTTTATGTTCAAAATGTTACTGTTTTCTTTCACACTTATAGATAATAAAAATGCCATTTTAAATTAAAAACAGATTAATTAAAATTAAAAATTAAAAACAAGTTTAAAAATAGCATTTTTATTTATCTAAAAGTGTGAAAATCCAGCAAAACCAGAAATACTGAAATATATTTTCATAGGCCTGCCTATTAAAATTGGCCCCTATTATTTCCCTTGCAACCCATTTTTGATATTTTCAACAATATTTTGATTCTTTTCGTTACAATGAGATGTTAATTTCAGGATATCAAAAGGCTGATGTGGGTCAGTTTCTCATGGCTTTTACTCTTTATTAAATTCAGAGCCTAAACAATATTCAGGTATATACATTGCTTTTTTATTGTTATTTATATCTTTTACATTATTGTGTATTCCCCTTGGGTAACCCACCACCGATTCACCTGTGACCCATCACCATAGTCCCTTGTGCTCTTTTCTACCCCGTTTTGAGCCCTTATCCTCCCCCTCCCTCACTGAGTGTCTCTCTCTTATTTGGTTCCCCTATATTCCTGTTATAAGTGAGACCATTCTATAGTTTTCTTTCTTTCTGGCTTATTTCGCTGAGCATGATCCCTTCTAGTTCCAGCCATGTTACTGTGAATTGCATGTGTTTGTCTTTTTTGAATGCTGAATAGTATTCCATTGTGTATATGTACCACATCTTCTTGATCCAATGATCTATTTTTGGGCATCTGGGTTGTTTCCATGTCTTAGCTATTGTGAACAGTGCTGCAATAAACATACGGGTGCATGTATCCTTTGGGGTTAATGTTTTTGTGTCCTTTGGGTAGGTTTCCAGAAGTGGTATTACTGGGTCATATGGAAGTTCCATTTTTAGCAGTTTGAGGAACTGCCATACAGCTTTCCGTAGTGGTTGGATCAGTTTGCATTCCTACCAGCAGTGTAGGAGAGTCTCTTATACGTTGCTTTTTAACCTTATACTAAAGGTGAGAATAACTTGCAGTCTGTCTTTTACAAAAGGTCTTTGGCTTGCCTTTTTTAAAGCTTTCTTCACTTGTTGAATGGAAAGGAGACGGACATTAGAGAGTTCCCATGTCATCTTAGAGCTAAATTTTGGAAGCTGATCCTGTTACAATTCCAGGAATGAACTGTTCTAACACTTTTTCTTATGCCACTTGAGCAGAAATTGTGAGCCCCTGGATGAGATCCAGTCGTAATTGCCTTTTATCTTTTTTGACTACAGCCAGAGAAGTTTCTCCCTAATCTATTTACAGAGACCATATCAGGAGCAAACAGGTTTCCTAAGCAAAAGGGGTTTCAGCTATTTATTTTTTCTTGATGAAGACTTGAAGCCTATCTTTTATAACAGGTCTTGGGTTTGCTTTTCTTACCTGCAATGGTCTTACTCGACTTGACTTGCCTGTTAGCTGTGAGAATAAACAATTGAAACGCTAACTTGACCACTTGAAGGTCCTTCCTTCCTAAAAATATTCCCCTGGCTGAACTGACTCCTGTGAGTCATCACAGGAGACAAGCCCAAATCTGAAGAATTATTTCAAATTGTGGTTCTTATATTCTTTTGCCTTAGAACCTCTTTAAATGTTTAAAAAATACGGAAGATCTCAAAAACCATTAGTTCACACAGGTTTAGATATTGACATTTGCCATATTAAAAATTAAATATTAATTCATTTTAAAACACACTGAACTTATTGCATGTTTAATAATGTATCTTAATGAAAAATAAACATATATTCCCAAGTTTGAAAAAATGGATGAGAAGAGTGGCAGTATTTTTCATTTGTGCAAATCTCTTTGCTGTTTGGCTAGATAATAAAAACTGTATTCTTTTATTTGCTCCTCCATTTAATGTTGTTTTGATTGAAATATATGAAGAAAATCTTGTCTTACACAAATGATATTGGGAAAAGTGTAACAGGACCATCCCCAGCAAAGGGGAGGTGCCATTTTCCCTGCCCCACCCAAGGGAGGGTGGAGCTGAGCATGGACAAGAAGCTGGAGAGGAGACTGGAGAAGGAAAGGAGCAGGATGGAGCCAGAAGGAGACCTGGAGGAGGCACGTGGAGCAGAGAGACTTGTGAAGAAGCTGCACTTGCTTCTTGATCTTGGACTGGTTGAAACAGACGTGAATGAGAGACCCATGGGAGGTTAACAATGGCAGCGTTTATCTTGATTTTGATTTTGCTCTTTTCCTTCCAGACTTTTCCGAATCTTTCTGCCCCTTTTCTGTAGGTCCCCACCAGGAGGTGCCTTAGACTTGTGGCAGCCTTTCAGGCCTCAGTGGCCCTGCTTTGGGGTGGCCCTGTTTGGGTGTGCATGGACCCCCGAGGGGTGGGTAACTTCAAGTGCTGGATTTGGAAACTATAATCTTTCCCTTCTCTTTGTTGCACACTAGTTGTGTTTTTTTTTTCCAAGATTTATTTATTTATGCATGCAAGCTGGGGTGTAGGCCAGAGGTGTGGGGTGGTGAGAGGATTCACCAGAGACAGAGTGGGGAGCAGAACAGGTGGATCTACTGAAGTACACTGCTGAGGGGAGCAGCGGGCGAGGCAGGAGAGGTCTGCTGCACTATGTGGGAATCCCCCTGGCCGGGGATCAAACTCATGTTGCAGTGACTCTGGATAGCTTCATAGTGCTGTGCTTAACCTGTTGTGCCACTAGGGAGGCCCTTGTATTAAAGTTTCTTTCCATTAAAGGTCTTACACTCAAGTATATTTGTCTTGATGTGGCGGATGGCAGAACCCATTTCGAGAGGGCAGGTTTGAGGGTTCTGGGGTGCCCCTCTCCCTGTTCTGTAACAAAAGGAGAAATATTTTAATGGCTTTTTCAGATCATTGTGGATATTTTTCTTTAATATTACACCAAAACTTAACAAGTGATAGTTTCTTAGAGGTTACAGTGTGGAATCTAAAACCACATCAAGAATATCCATTGGTCTGTTTTCCGCTTTGAATTGAGCTTTGTTTTTTCCCCCCACGTTTGAATGATTCTGTAACAGCATGTATCGGTCATTTGGAAAATGAGTTAGGCAGATCTCCCAAATATTGTCACAAGTCATTATGTTATATAAAAAACACACACTCATTAACATCACCATTGATTTAATCAGAAAAATATTTAACTATTGGCAAACTATCAAGTTCACTGAGGCAGATATGTTTTCCCAAATTTTTATTTCCACTTGAAAGCTCCAATTTTATCATTGGTACCAATATTGTCTATTATTTTCTTTGAAGTGACAGACTTTGGTTCATTAATTTTCAGAAAATATCTGCCAAATACTGAATCTGAATACCATCATTTGTCATTCATTCAAGTAGAAATGGTGTTCCATGAAAAACATGACTAGTTCAACTCAGAACTCCAATGATGACACAAAGCTAAATGCAGGACAAGCACTGTACTCAGCTACACAGCAGAAGTGCCTTTGGGACTTCCCTTTTCAGCATACCAGCTATTAAGTGAATGTAGCCCTGCCATCAGTAGCAGTATTCACAGGGTTACTCACTGCTGCTTTTGCAACATCTGTACAAATGTCAACTCAGTGAAAGAAAATTAGACAATTAGTACAAATGAAATTAGTTTGACTATGATTACTAAGAGTTACTATCATTCCAGCTGTTAGGAGAATAGGGTAAACTTCCTGAAAGGCTCTGCAGGAACTTGGTTGTCGGATCTCACTTTGAGAACTGCTGATTTAGAGCCATTCAAGATTGTTAGATTAGCCTGAGATAGAGGAATGGACAAGTACCTGCTCACATGGAAATAAATGAATGCCAAGACTTAAAATTCATCAAAGGCTAATTATGAAAACCTTCAGGCTTCTAAGAAATGTATTCAGTTAATTCTACTCATGCTAAAATAAATAGTAGCTAAACTATCATTAGCATTGCATCCCTTAAATCCTTTGTATGACATGATCTCACTTAATCGTCACAATAACCCTCGAATGCTAGTAACGTAACACCAATATATACGACATGATACTGTAATGCTAGTGTTTTAGACCTGTTTGAATATAAAGTGCTTGTTCTTGGTTACCATACTTCATATTTTGTCCTTTGTATATTCCTTTTAATATATTTGCAGCGGTGCTGTTTTGGGTACCTGGATGTTCTGCTGAACTTTGTGCTTGACCCATCTTAACAGACCAGGAATGGTTTCCCACACAGGCACTGTTACATTACTAAGAGGAACACATGAAATTTTCCTTCTTAAAAATCCTGATATTTCCAAACATGACAACACTCATCGAATTTCCCCAAGTTGTTTATTAACATCTTGATCTGCAAAAACTGGAAAGTGTAAAAGACAAAAAAAAATTTTTCAGAAAATTTGTTTTTGAAAAGTCAACTGTTGAAACATGAGAAGCTGGCAAAACCTGTGATGAAGTCATTCCGTGCCTGGTATTTTCTTCCTGCAACTACAAGTGTGTGTGCGTTTATGTTGAATATTTTATTTATGAACTAGTTGTGGGAACATAAAAGTCTCAAAAATTCCTAAAGTGTTATCCAAAAGCCTTTAATATTTTTTGAGATGAATTGATGAACAATTTGCAAAATGGGGTGTGTATATCCCGCTTTTCAATTTGATTTTTATTAAAAAAAATTTTTAAAGAATTATTCCTTTATTGTAAGATTTTTTTTTATTTTGCATAGAACTGGGGTGTAGACCAGAGGTGTGGAGGGTGAGAGGATTCACCAGAGACAGAGTGGGGAGCAGAACAAGTGTATCTACTGAAATACGCCGCTGAGGGGAGCAGCAGGCGACACAGGAGAGGTCTGCTGCGCCATGTGGGTCAGCTCCCTGGCTGGGGATTGAACTCAGGCCTTAGCGGTGATAGAGCTGAGACTTAACCCCTAGGCTACCAGATGAACATTTTGCATAATGGAGTGTGTATACCCCGCTCCTCAACTTGATTTTTAAAAGAAAAAAATAACTTCAGTGGCCAATGAGCACCAGCCTCGATCTTTAGCAATCAGTCTGCCCTGTCTGGTGTAGGAGGATACTCATCCAAGGGCCCCAGCTCACCCCACTGGTCCCCTTCCTAGTCCCACCTATGGCAGCTACCCCTCCCATCTCTGAGTTGTCACCTTGACAGCCTCTTCACATCTTCCCCTGTAGCCTCCCAGGATCCTCTCCTGGGTCTGACCCCCCCCCCCACTCCACATTCCCTTTTACCCTTTATCCCAGATCAGCATTCTGCCTGAATTTCTACCTCCAGTGCCCCATTTCCTCACCCTGCGAAACTCCTTGTTTCTTTCCGTACCTGGTGCTCATTACTTACGGGGAGCCTCATCCTGTCCCTACCCTGCCCCCCAGTCCTCCAGCCTCTCTGTTCCAACACACCACCACCCTACCCAACTTTTCTCTTCCCAGTTAGAGTTCTCCTCTCCCAAGGATTTGCTTGACATCTCAAGTCCAATTGCCTTTTTACATCTGCCCATTATTTTCTGCCGACTGTTTTAGCCCTGGCCTATATCTCTCCCTTCTCATCAGCCGTTTCTAGTCTTTCCTCCTACTGATGGAAAGCATGGCCTCTGCAGCCAGACTTCCCAAGCTGGAATCCTACTTCTCAGTTGTAAGTTGGGGGGCTCTTGGACCTCTATGCTTCTGTATCCTCACTGATAAAATTAGGATAATAGTAGTGCTTACCAAATAAGGTTATTATCAAGACAAAAAGATTTCCTATATCTAAAGCACTTAAGATGATTCCTGGCACATGGTAGGCACAATATGGGTGTGGGATAAGTAAATAAATACATAAAATAGCACCCCAGGGCCTCCCTGGGGGCGCAGTGGTTAAGCGCTGCGCTGTGGAGCTGTCGGCAGTGGTGATGCTGATGTGAGTTCGATGCCCGGCCGGCCGGGGAGAATCCCACATGGTGCGGCAGACCTCTCCTGCCTCGCCCGCTGCTCCCCTCAGCAATGTATTTCTGATCTGCCTGTTCTGCTCCCCACTCTGTCTCTGGTGAACCCTCTCGCCGCCTCATGCCTCTGGCCTGTACCCCAGCTTGTATATATAAATAAATAAATCTTAAAAAAAAAGCACCCCAGATCTTTCCCTCTGACACTAAAATCTTTCCTAACTTTAATCTCTCCCATGCCATATACCCGTTTTATTTTAAAATAAATTTATTAAATTTAAATTAAATTTAATAAATTTATTAAAAATAATAAACGTTGTAGGTTTTATTGAGAATCACGATGGTGGTGTGCAAATGGGGTATAGTGGAGTTATTGACGGTGATGATCTGGGATTTCTGGGCTGGGTCTGCAATTAACCAGCTGTGTCCATTTGAACAATGCATTCAATGCGCTTGGACTTTGGATTCCTCATCTGTCCCGTCAGAGTCTGGGCTGAGTGATTATCTCTTCATCCTCTCTTCATCCTTAAACCAGTGGTTCTCATTCAGGGATGATTTTACCTCCTGTGGACATTGAATAATATCTAGAGACTTATTTTGGTTGTCACAACTGAGACTGCTACTGGCATCTACCGGGTACAGGCCAGAGATGTTGCTAAACTACAAGGCACAGGGCAACCAGAATTATCTGTTCCCAAAGGCCAGTGGTGCCAATGTTGAGAAGCCCTGATCTGAAATGACAGGTTTCTAAATTTGATCATGGGGTTGGTTGCCTGTGAAAAATAGAAACGGATTCTATGGAGAACTATGATATAAGCCAAAGGGTGCTTTTGACCAATTTTAGGAATTTCCATCATGAAGCTGGCCCATAATAGGGCCCTGCCACTAAGGCAAACACACCAACAAAAGCCCTCTTCTACTTTGACTGCATCGCCCCCAGCAGGAACTAAATGGCTCGCCTCGGGTGCCCCCCCCCCCCCCCCCCCCGCCCAGTTTCTAATGATTTGACCGGCTCCATTGCCCAAACTCAGCATGATCAAGAGTTGGCTATTTCTGCTTCTTCCAAAGCCCACAGCTAGCAAGATTTGTGAGTTAATTTTCTCTGTGTTCACACTCTCCTGCGTCTTTTCAATGATCTAGGTCCTAAACACACTGTGTTTAGCTACATATATCATTCATCGGAAGCTATTTATAGACGTTTTCTAGTTTTATTTCATTTCGAGAACTTGCTAAACATTTGCTATGTCTTGTTCTTTCTACATCACATTCTGGTTTCATCTGTTGGCAGGCAAGTTATTTATATCTATCGATGCTGCTCATACTGTTTCTTAAGTGAATTTCCCCTCACTCATTCCTTGATTTTTCTTTGTCAATTCCAGAGTAATTTAACTATAGAAATGGTATGTCAACTGGAAATTTTTTACCTTTTGATCTATTTTTTTTTTTGTAGTTTGTTTTATCATTGCTTCTACTGTTACAGGGTAACCCCGTGGGGTGCCTGTCTGGGTTCTCACCCTTGTGCTTAAAAGAGATTTAAAAACTCAAATGCAGGCACACACAATAAAATTAATAAAAAGATTTATTTACAAAAACGGAAAAGAAAAGATAAAGAAATAAATTGGTGAAAACGTCCTACCAGTTTCGCTGAGCTGGACTCTTCTCGCCTACTCAGGAAAAACTCTGGCCAATTCACACCACGGACCAAAAGCCCTCTCTAACCCCCCAGGTCTGGTTTTTAAGTCCCCAAACCTCTCCTTAACTCCTCCCTCAGTCCTCAGTATCCTTTCCTCGGTGATGATGGCATTCTGGGATTCGTAGTTCTAGGTGTCTTGGCTCTCTCCAGCCTGAGGTGGGGGTGGGGTCCTGGGACACTCCCCCTTCCTGAGGATCACCCTCTTGCACTACTACCCTTTATGCGCTTAGTAAAAAGCCTTTGTGGGCTTCCTGGTATCTTCCTGTGACCAGGAGAGTCATCATTTTCTGAAAAATCAAGGTTTAATTAATTCCATGTCCCACAGAATATAGCCATGCTTGTATCTGAGGTGTATCTGTGGGTGTGAAGAATGTAGGTCTGTTAATTATTCTGGAAAAATCGTAGGAATAAAGCAGGTAATGTTGGTAATTTAGTTTGTACTTGACAGTGACTGGGAGAAATATTAATAAGTTTTTATTAGTGATTAGCTATTTTTGTGGGTGATTTAAAAAAAATTTTCATCATCAGGAAATTCAGTGAATTGTATTGTTTTCAAGGCAGTTGCCAATATGTATTTATTTTTTTCTCACCACTTTTTATTTATTTTTTTATTTATATATATTTTGGTACAATGTTTTGTTCATTTTTGTACAATGTTTGCTTTCTTTTCCCAGGTGTAGTTCCCCTAGAATTTCCACCACCAATTTACCTGTGCACTGTCACCATAGTCCCTTGTGCTCTTCCTGATCTTGTTTTGATCCCTCTCCCCGCCCCTCCCCTACAGAATGTCTCACCAATATGTATTTATTAACCACCAGAAGTTATTAAATGAGTTTGGTATTAATATTACACGAGACCATCAGGATTCACAAAAACATAGCTCCTATCCTCAGGGAGGGTTCCAGCATTGCTTGTCTGAGAGAATATGGTCAAGCAGGGCATTCACCAATCTCATGTGGTGTGGAAATATAACATAGTGGTTAAGAATGTGGTTTCCAGAATAAGATTCAGTTTCAAGTTGAGACTCACCAGTCTGTAGCTGAATAACCCTGGACAAGTTAGTTAACCTCTCTGACCACCAGGCATTGTGCAGGTAAATAATTTTGTTCACTGATGTAGTCTTAAGGCTTAGTACAGAACTTAGTATAGAGTAGGAACTTAGCACATTTTTATAATGAATGAATTATGTATTATTATTAGCAAAACATCTAGCATTAGTGTTCACCCTAAAATATCTTGATCTCAGAATGCCAGATATTACATATTACCAAGATCTATATAGTTTGTATTAACCTTTTCATTTATCCAGAATGTCGATGGCATGGAAGCTTGTAAAGTTAGATATCATGTAGGGAAAACAAAGATTTACAGGGGATGATAATTTCCCTCAAGGTCTACAATGTAATAAAGGATAGAAAACATGAGCAGAAATAACCATAATTATATGCAGTATTGAATTTTATTAAAAAGCTTGTAAATTAGGCTATGTATTTTGTGGAATTGAGAGAAGAGAGACACTATTAGAGACAGTGGCATAAAATGAAGTCTGTGAGATTTTTATTATCACAGTGAGTCGAATCTCTGAAACATCGGGGCAATGCCTGAGCACCACTCCCCTGGCACGCCACTGGCCATGTTTGACAAAATCCATCAAGGAACACTTCAAAAAGTTGGCTCTTACAGGTCATAGAGGAGTCTATGGCTAAAGATGGAAGGCAAGTAGAGGGAATAACTACTATTCCCAAAGACAGAGGCCAGGAAGTTGTGTTTGGAGAACAGCAAAGGCAGGGGAGAACAAGTTATACAGGTGAAGGTTGGCACTGACTTTCAGAAGAAGGAGAATTACCATTTATTGAGTGCCTACTAGGGGAAACCAAGGGATTGGCTTGCATTATCTTGCTTAAGCCTTATAACCGTTCCTCTGGTTGGATATTATGACCCCTGCCTTATAGATGGGGAAACTGAGGTTCAGAGAGGTTAAGGGTCTTGTCCCCAAATCCTGCAACTGGTAAAGGGCTGAATTTGGATTTGAACAGGGGCCAGATAGTTTATAAAATCTGTAATTTTTCCACCTGTCTACGCTTGAATGCTAAGTCATAGACCATAGGGAGCCATTTGAGATTGTCAAACCAGAAAGTGAGTTGAATCAAGTTGTAGTTCAGGAAGCTTCATCTGGTACTGTTGTTAAGGATGAACTCAAGGAACTGATGATAAAGGAGACCAGTTACGGTATTTCTGGAAGAGTCTAGATAGAAAGACAGATGGGAATGGAAAAAGGATGCCAGGGAAATTGTAAAGAAATAATTGCTAGGATTTGGAGACTGGGTATTAGGAAGTGGCAGTGAGGAAGAAGGGGCATGAAGAGATGCCTCTGAGATTACTAACCTGGGCAAAAAATGATGGTGCTATTGCCAGAAATAGGAAAGCCAGAAAAAGAGAGATAATAACACAATTAGCTCCTTTGATTTGGCAATGGCCAAGGACATCTGGCCTATGTAGGGAAATAAGACAAGCATGTAATCAGTATAAATACGGTAATTAGAAGACTGAGTTGTTCATGAGATATTGGTCAGGAATTGTAGCAATAATCTTGAAAATGAAGAGTTTCCTCATCTGGAAGAAAGATTATTAAAGGAAGCTGCAATGGATGGAGGAGAGGGCTAGAATATTTGACGGGGGTAAGTTCATTTTCTGTTTGGACGAGCATTGGTGAATATCCAGTGGCAGGAAATAGATGCTAACCATGGCTCCATGTTTCATTCCCACGGGGATGGAAGCTTCTATTTGTTTGTGTGACTACACATGGAATGACCATTTTCCCCATCTTTTTCTGCTCTGTCTGCAGCAAAGTGCCCTGGGCTTCTCTTCCTGATCGGCCACTCTAACCACCCACCCCCAGTCTAATAAAGGAAGGGATTTAAGAGATAAGCAGGCCTTCCTGGTGGGTTTAGAAAATAATTGTATAGAGGAGCACTGTAAGCATGTTCTATTATACATTTGCATCTACAAAAAGAATTTGCAAAAGCTTAGATTCAAGAAGACATATGAAGTTACCCAATTAAAAGAACAGAAGATGGCAAGGACTCAAAAACTAGTTATAGGATGTAATTTAATTGAAGAAAAACCAAGCAATACGTCAGAGGTATAAATCTGCATTTCCCCAGGGTCTCAATTCAGTGATTCAGCTTTTTTTAGTAAGTGGGTCAGAAAATTGCTAATCCTATAATGATTTTGTTCAACTGCACTCAGCTGGTAGATTTGTTTCTTGCAGATCTTAAACAAAACCTAAATATGTAAGATTGTCAAACTTGATGTCAACCCAATATTGAATGGCCTTATTTATTCAACTAGGCATATTCCATTTTCGTAATTGATAGTCTATCTTTTTAATTGTCAGTAATAACTATGTCTGTGACTTTATTTTGGAATGCTGTATTCTATGTTGCATAACTCTATGGTATAGCTGATAAAATGATACCGTATAATAGGGAGTCACAAGACAATGAAATCCAACAGGGCAAACCACTGCACTATATGAGGACAGCTATGGGAGCTGATAAATTGATTTTGTGTTTCAGGCTTAAAGAGTTCAGGTTTAAGGTCACAAGCTATGAGTCAGCATGGAGGAGTTTTTTTTTTTTTCAGCTGTGGTAAAATACACATAAGATTCACCATTTTAAAATGCACCATTCAATGGCATTAAGTACATTCATACTATTGTGCAATCTTTACTGCCAGCCATCCACAGAATTCTTTTCCTCTTGCAAAATTGAAAACTTTGTGCATATACAATACTAACTTGAGATTCCCTTCTGCCCACAGCCCCTGGCATCATCATTCTTTTTTTCTGTCTCTAGGAACTTGACCAGTGTAGTAGGTACCTCATACATGTACCTACACAGTATTTGTCCTTCTATAACTGGCTTCTTTTCCTTAGCATCACTTAATGTAGTAGCCAAAAGTTTGATTCATGTTGTAGCCTGTGTCAGATTTTGCTTCCTTTTCAAGGCTGAATAATATTCCATTGTATGGATATACTGCATTTTGCATATCCATTCATCAGTCCTTGATTTTTGGGTTGCTTCTACATTTTTGGTGATTGTTGATAAGCTGCTATGAATCTAGGTCTACAAATGTCTCTTCAAGTTTCTGCTTTCAATTCTTTCGAGTATATGCCCAGAAGTGGAATCACACAATCATATTGTAATTCTGTTTAAAAAATTTTTGAGGAACTGCCATACTGCTTCTCACAGTGATAGAACAGCTATTTGTTTTTAAAGATTTATCTATTTATGCATACAAGCTGGAGTGTAGGCCAGAGGTTTGGGGTTGTGAGAGGATTCACCAGAGACAGAGTGGGGAGCAAAACAGGCAGATCGACTGAAATACACTGCTGAGTGGAGCAGTGGGCGAGTTAGGAGAGGTCTGCTGTGCCATGTGGGAATCTCCCCAGCTGGGGATCGAACTCCTGTTGCAGTGGCTCTGGACAACTTCACAGTGCTGCGCCACCAGGGAAGCTCAGAACAGCTATTTTTAAGTCATCAGATATTTATTCTCTCAATTATTATTGAGAGTCATTTATTCATTCATTCCTTCACTTTCATTCTTTGAGTAAACATTACTGGGGGCTTGCTTTGTATGAATAACTGTGCTAGGCTCTATGGAATTTATAAATAAGATTAATTTGGTGGCACAGAAGACATCTATAAAACAAACATACATTTTATCAGACTAGAAAGATGCCTTAACTCCTAAGCCAGAACAAGATTGAATTCAGGGTTTCAATACAGTTTTAGCAAATTTTTGCTATCAGCAGAGCAGTTGTTCTATTTGGAGGCATAGAAAAGGAGCAATACCATAGGGACAAAGATCATGAGTCCTATTGAAATATGACTCAGCAGTGGACTCCTGCGAGTGTTACAGATTCCTTGGTTAGGCTATCCCAAGAAGGGCAGAGTGTGTCTAAAAGCTAAGGTAAAGGACACTTTTTTTTAGCTCATTTATCTAACTCTCTTTGTTCCAATTACATGCTTCTTAAGCTGTGGGGTTTTTTAATTAATTAATTTATTTATTTATATATATTTTACATCATTGTTCATTTTTGTACAATGTTTGCTTTCTTTTCTCAGGTCTTGTCCCCATAGGATTTCCACCAGCAATTCACCCATGCACCATCACCACAGTCCCTTCTGTTAAGCTGTGTTCTGATTGCAGTTTGGCTTCTCTGTCCACAGAATGAGAATGCTGTTAATCATGCCAGCCTCAGCAATCATGGTCTTTGAGAGCTCAAATTTCTCATCATCAATTAATTTGGTGTCCTGGTTTTGAACACTGGACTTAGTAAACTCTTAATGGGAGTCCAATTCTAAAATATGGACCTAAAAACTCATGATGTTTTGGCAAAATCAGATTTCTAAGTCTTTTATTTATTTTTCTTTTTTAAAAAATATTTATTTATTTATTTATTTATTTATTTATTTATTTATTTATGCATACAAACTGGGGTAAAAGCCAGAGGTGTGGGGTGGTGAGAGAGTTCACCAGAGATAGAGTGGGGAGCTGAACAGACAGATTGACGGAAATCCACTGCTGAGGAGAGCAGCGGGTGAGGCAGGAGAGGTCTTCCGCGCTATTTGGGAATCTCCCCAGCCAGGCGTTGAACTCCTGCTGCCGCTGCCGGCAGCTCCACAGAGCAGCGCTTAACCGCTGTGCCACCAGGGAGGCCCTCTAAGTCTTTTAGATCACAGATAGGGCCCAGGTCATAGATGTGCCAATTTCCATAGCTTAAAATGAAGACTAAGATCAGTGTCGACCTAATAGAGTTGCTGCAATGATTAAATACATATACAAGATAAGAGAGGGCAGGTTGGAGAGCAAGATTATGGCAAGACTCACATGCACTTCCTGAAATCCAAAGCTAACCTCTTGAGGATCCCTGGCCCTCAGTCCCCCTGATGAAACAACATCCCCCTCTCTCACAAGGGATCCCAGGCCCTGTAGTTTACTGATTTACACATTTGTGGGCTTTCTCATCCTTTTTTTAAAAAAAAAATAAAAGATTTTTGCATACAAGCTGGGGTGTAAGCCAGAGGTGTGAGGCGGTGAGTGTTCACCAGAGACAGAGTGGGGAGCAGAACAGGAAGATTGACTGAAATACACTGCTGAGGGGAGCAGCGGGTGAGGCAGGAGAGGCCTGCTGCACCATGTGGGAATCTCCCCAGCCTGGCATAGAACTCGCGCCATCCACAGCACTGTGCTAACCCATTGCGCTACCAGGGAGGCCTGTCTTTCTCATTTTTGCTTCCTAATCTCCTTTAAGAAGGTTTTCTGTATGTTAATGTTCACAAAAGCACCAAGACGCACAAATGAGCTTTACATTAGTCTCTTCTGAATTATCTCTGTTACAATGAAAGATACAACCAGAAATTAGTCTAAGTCATCTACTATATTGGTCATTTATGTCAACATGTAGTAACAACGGTCTCATGAAGTTTTACCCTTAATTAAACACTTAGGTTATTATGGTAACTGGGCTTGTTTAAAATTTCTAAAAACAGATCTGGCTGATTGGTTTCAGCTGAAGGAAGTCTCCAAAATGAAAAGTGAAAAATACAGTTTTATATCACAGACTGCTGCAGCTTCCAAGATAATAATTCCTTTTCCTTTCACAAAAAGGGCTTTTGACTTTCAGGGTAAGATGAAGTCTCTAGGACTTAAATTGGATAAGGAAACTCACTAGGTTCTACTGTAATAGATATTCCAAATTGGGCCTCCCTGGTGGCACAACGGGTTAAGTCTCAGCACTATGAAGATATCCGAAGCCACAGCAGCATGAGTTCGATCCCCAGCCAGGAAGCTTCCCACATGGCACAGCAGACCTATCCCGCTTTGCCCGCTGCTCCCCTCAGCAGTGTATCTCAGTAGATCTCCCTGTTCTGCTCCCCATTCTCTGGTGAATCCTCTTACCACGCTACACCTCTGGCCTACACCCCAGTTCTTGTATGCATAAGTAAATAAATATTTCAAAAAAATAGATATTCCAAATTTGCTATGAACAAACTGTTATTTTTAGAAACACTCCCTTGACCATTTCCTAGGGGAGCGGGAGCTGTGTTGAAGCCACATGGGGAAGCATAAAAAGTTCAAGCCACCAACCTCACTTACCTTCCATTCACTTTTCCCTTGAAGTTCAGAGTGAGTGGGACCTTCTTCTGAGTGGGTGCAGATATAGGAGCCAGAGGAGAAAGAAGGGAAAAATTAAATGAAGAAATTGAGCTGGTATCAAATCAGAACCAGCTGTCTCCACCAGCTAGCAAGCTTTTATAGCATCAGAAAACCTATATTTCTCAACTTGGTTTTTTCCCCCTCTTTTTTGCTTTTGGTACTTCCTGTGTTTACTAGTGTGGCATCTTCTGAAAATTATAGATCTCATCTTTGCTAAAAGAAATAAGGATAGGGAGGGTTTTTTGTTTGTTTGTTTTTTTGACCAACTCAAGGGAACACTACAGAGAAGTTCAGAGACATGCTGGGGTTTTTGTTTGGTGTTGTTTTTGTCAATTCCTCTTTTGCATTCAAATGGATATCAGGCAAGTCATTAGGGTATAGAAAGCATATTACTGCTCTTGGAAAAATGGGGACCATCTAACAGGGTGAAATGACCAACTTTAAACATCCTAGCTCTCACTAAACACTGAGCAATGGCCGTTGTAGGGTAAATGGATTCATCAGGCTTTTCACATGATTAGCTTCTGTGGCTATCACCTGCAGCCTTGATTGTGTTAATACAGAAGGCGCTTGGGAGCGTGGGTGTGGGGCTGGTGTACCTGACTGTGGACACCTGAAGTATGGGTGTGTGCGCGTGGCACGTATGCACCCCTGAGCCTAGAGGCCAGGGATATAACGGTGGCATCACTCAGAGACAGTGGATGGCTAGGAAGAAGATGAGGGGCGTGACTACAGAAGAGCGGAGACCACCAGGTGGTGCAAGCGAGAGAAAACACCAGAAAGAGTCCAGGGAAAGAGCACAAAGATTTGTGGGGGGGCTGGGAGACTCGGCTGCCTTCCTACCTATGCCAGCCTCCCTGCCTGGTGTGCCTGTGTACCTGGTTCCCGAGAGAGCATTAAAGTCAGAAAAATTCACCCAGGGCTCTGGGACTCTCTTGGTCTGCCTGAATCGATGGAGAACCTGCCCTGTGCCTGCTGGGACAACAGCCATGTTACCCTTAGAACCCCTAGAACATTCTTACGTGTGTCTAGCACAGTCTTTTGGTATTATTTCAAACGATGATTAAAAATGCGTCTTTTGTGTTAGGAAGTTCTTTCTGTTATTTATCTTTTAAGCCTCCTTCCCAACCACTGTGGTATAGTTCTGCTTATTTTAGGAAGCATGCATATGATCTTGCCATTAATATATTCAGTATCAATTATCCACTTGCACATAGCTTTGTGTGGGTGAGTTGCAGAGTTGAGAATTTCCTTGAGATGAATTCTGAATCTTCAGTTCACTTTGATCACACTCCCATTTCAACTGACTACCTGGGGTGAAGGCAAGCACCAAAGATAGCTGCTATTGCTTTAAACTTTTGGCTTGAGTCAGACAGATTAGCTTTAACCTTAATAAAAGCAGATGAAAATAAACTTTGAAGTGTATGAACTTATCCAAAATTAGAGGTCCTAGATGAGAAGCCCCAATTGTTTTCAAAAATCCACGAAGAGGGCCTCCCTGGTGGCGCCAGGGTTTAAGTCTCAGCCTATGAAGCTATCGGCAGCCACTGCAGCACGAGTTCGATTCCCAGCAAGGGAGATTCCCACATGGTGCAGCAGACCTTTCTTGCCTCACCTGCTGCTCCCCTCAGCAGTGTATTTCAGTGGATCCACCTGTTTTGCTCCCCATTCTGTCTCTGGTAAATCCTCTCACCACCCCACACCTCGGGCCTACACCCCAGTTCTTGTATGCATAATAAATAAATCTTTAAAAATTCATGACGAGGGCACTTTTCATTCTATTTAAAAGCTCAGGTATTGCTAAGCTTAATACAACCAGCCCAACACCACGATGGAGTCCCAAATTCTTGGCAAACAATTTTTCGACTCAGCCCCTCCCTTATTTCCCTTGTCAGTCCCTGCTTTCCCCTCATCAACTTTAGCCTGATACAATGATCTGGGCCCCTGCCTGCCTTATTTTCAATGATCAGAGAGACTGTTTCTTAAAGTCCTGTTTGTGATCAACTCACCTTGGTGGTTTGCATAGCAATGTGTGAAGCTGTTCAAATGGTTTGTGGGAAATTTCCTTTGCAGGTGGACAACACAAACTATTGGATGGCATCTACTGGCTCATAATTAATCATGAACCGGGTTTGCTCTCCATCAACCTGACCCGACCAGAGCAATGTGATTTATAAAAATCTTTCCTCCCTAAGATGAGAGTAGGTAACTTATCCTCTGGCTGGGTCTAGAATGAATTAAGCCAATGAAAGATCAAGCCATTTAGGATAAAAACATCTTAGATCTAGTTTTGTAGCCAAAAGAATTTAAAATGGTGTCTTGAAGAGATGTTTATATGTTCAAGTTCGTAGCAGCATTCTTCACAATAGCCAAAAGGTGGAAGTAACCCAAGGGTCCACTGATGCATGAATGGGTAAACAAAATGTGTCTATTTACACACAATTTAGCCTGAAAAAGGAAGGACGTTCTGACATATGTCACAGCTTGGATGAACCTTGAGGACATTATACTAAGTGAAATAAACCTGTGGTAAAAAGACAATGACGGTGATCCCATACATAAAAGGTACCTACAGTGGTCAAATTCCTAGGGACAGAAATTGAAGTGAGGGTTTCCAGGGACTGCGGGAGAGGGGAGAATGAGGAGTGGTTTAATGGACTGTAGCATTTCAGTCTTGCAAGATGGAAAGTTCTGGAGATTGGCTGCACACAGTGTAAGCATTAGACAAGACTGAACTCAGCACATAAAAATGACTAAGATGATCAGTTTTGTGTTGTGCATATTTCCCCACCATCACACACACAAAAAAAACCTGCAAAAAGCAAAACTCTGATGACAAATTTGAGAGATATAGATGGGACTACTGTCCACCCCACCCCTTTTCAGGCCGGAAGGACACTTGCCCCAGGTGCTGGAATCCAGTTTTCAGCCCTTGGGTGCCAGTCTTTTGTGGGAATTGCCCTCAGCTGAAGAAAGCCCTCTCACCCAGGGTCACACCAGCTTCCCTGGGGCAGTCAGTATCCACTGAGAGGTCAATGCAAGGACAAAAAGTTCCAGTCCTCTCGCCCCAGTTGGGGACAACTCTGAAGAGCAAGCCCAGCTTCAGTGCTCCCTCAGGGGTCAGTCAAATCTCCCTGTGACTTTATCACTGATAGTGGGAAAAATGGGACTTCAAAGTTGCCAAAGGCAGTGCCCAAATTGCTTACTGGTCACTATCTTGGGTCTGCACCCATGTGCACAATTGCAAGACTACTCAGACTTAAGGAACAATAACAACGGGATTTATTTAACAAACAGGAAAAAGCAAAGAATTACTAAAGTCAACATATGGCTGTTTACCTTACTTAAAGCAATGTCTAGTCCGTTAAGTCCCAGAAAAATAACAAAGGTGGCGTCTTCCTGCCACTGCTGAGGTGGAGCTCCTCTTCCAAACAATAGGCCACATCTCCACAATGACGTCTTCCTTCTTCTGCAGACGCGCAACAGCCAGAGAGTAGGCCAGTTTCCAACTCACAAGGACGACACAAAACACAACTGGAGATGCTCCCAAAACTGCCATGGTACCCCAGTGCAGCACCAGGCCAATGACACTGCAAACAGCAACTACAGCAGCCAGACGGCCCAATAGACTCCACTCACGCATTTTAGGAAGGTGCCCACTTCAGGCCTCTGCCTTCTTCCTTCGGCTGCAGTAAAGACAAAACTGGGAGCAGTTTCTGTCGCTCGGCTACTTGCAAAGCCTCCAAAGTCGCTGGCCCCAAAGTCACTGAAGATTCCAAAAATGCTCAATCTGAAATTCTATATCCTGGTGGCTCAAAAACCTCTGGCTTCTGATTTCCAAACTCTCAATCTTGGCAGCTACATTTTCGGCCGCTTCTTTTCCTACATCATGGCGACTGCTTCCTCTACTCCTTCAGCAATGGCAACTGCTTCTTTTCTTACATCATGGCGACTCAATTCCCCTTCTCCTTCAGTCCCTTTTATATCTCATCAGACTCTCCACCCCGAACTGCACACTTAGCATTTTCCCTGGGGCTATTCATTCTCATCAGCAAACCCCCTCCAGAGGGCACTACCCTTACCGGACTTTGGACTCAGCCCAGTTACATCACCATTTCCCACATGACCCTGCTCCCTTCCCAGCCCCTACAGAACAGAGATGGGGAGTTCTGGCAAATAACCTTCCCAAATACTAAGCACTAGCGATGAGGGTCTGAATGAGCATACCAGTTAAGGCACCAAAGCCAGCAGAGGGCCTAACTGAGGCTGAGGGGCTCGGCGTGGGTGCTGTGGAGGAGGGAGAGGATGAGGACCAATCTGAAGTCTTGAGAACTTCAGCAGCAGCAGGGGAGGGGGCTGTGGCTAAGCCAAAGAGCCCCTTCCCCTGAGTTCTTCCTCAGGAAGAGGCCCCCAGAGCTGTGGAGGAGTTGGCCCCTAAGAGTCTATTCAAGGAGAGTGAGAGGTGGACTCTTTTGGACACAGATGAGCCACTCAGCTTCCTGTTCACGGAAAGACTCGCTGCCCAGCTGTGGGAAGTGTGGCCAGGCCCTGGCTCCCAACTGTCATCTCCTCAGGGTCAGGCTCCTCTGAGACAGGCTTTCCCAGAGCAGCCGGCAACGGAGCTCCACAGAGGAGAACGTAGAAAGCCGTGACTCTTTTGGCCAAAGAACTTCCTGCTGCTTGATTGAACATTACTGTCCTCCCCAAATTCCTATGTGGAAACCTAATTCCCAGTGTGATCGTGCAAATGACCAAATCGGGTTTCACGCGTGCTCAGAAAGCCGAACTCTGAATCATAAGAATTGCTCTTATGTGAAGGCGTTTTATTCGAGATGGCCATCAAGGGAGTCGCTGGGATAGGCACCCCCAAACAACCGGCTTCCTGAACAGCAAGAGTGCTGGGACTTTACAAGGGAAAGGCATGTGGTGGGGGCAGAGCTTCACATTCCCAGGTGCCAGGAGGTGCCGGGCAGCCCAGGTGCCAAGAGACAAGGTGTTTGACTTTCCCCGCAGGGTGTTTTCTCAGCAATTAACAGCTGTTTGTTTCTGATGCCACTATTGACTCAGAGGGACATAGAGAATTTTATCAGGGATTTAGCACAACTAATTTTGCAGTTTCCAGGAAGGCAGGCCAGACCAGTTAAGGAGGGCATAGAGGGGTCAGTTCAGTAAAAGCCCTGAAGAGGGAATCCAATTCCACAGTTTCAATTCCACTTCTTCCTAAATTTTAGTCTAGGGGTGTTTTCTGTTGCAAATGGAGGGGATCCAGCTATAATAGTATTTGGAGGTAGGTCTTTGGGGGTGATTGGTGCCTTATAAAGAGACCCCAGAGAATGCCCTTGTCACTTCCACCATGTAAGATTCTAGCCAGAAAGCGATTGTCTGTAGGAGGAAGCTCTTGGGGGCTCTTGCCAGACAGGGAATCTGCCAGGGTCTCCCCATCTGGGACGTCCCAGCCCCCGGAACTGTGAGAGACACACTTCTGTTGTTTCTAAGCCACTCCAAGTATGGTACTCTGTTATTCCACGAATGGACTAAGACGTGGGTTTCCCAAGTTTCCCAAGCTCTGGTAGGCTTACATTGCAAACTGACCTCAGCCTCTCCCCATTTGTCGAACATCTTGCATCCCCTCCTCAGAACTCCTCAGTGTCTGCTGACATATAACCCAATCTGCAACACAAGACTTATATTTTCAGTTGATATCTCAACTCACCTCATTGTCGACCACATTGTAGATTCTCACTAAATGCGTGTTGAATAAGTAAATCAATTTCAACATTACTTACTAAGAGGCATTATTGTGATGGTTATAAAAAAAGAAAAAGAAATGATGTTTTTAATAGGGCTTATTTCCAATGCTCTCCTGGCTTGCCCAAAGGGGACCATGAACACAGAGGCTGAGATGGGTGCCCTGCATGGCTCCTACACCACCATGGACCTACCCCCACCCAAGGGTGCTCTGGCTATGCCATTGTATCCAGTTGCTGGCAGTAGAAGTGAGCATGGGCCAGTCTTCACAGGCATTGATCAGTTAATCAGACCCCTCCTACTTTGAAGTAGGAAGAAATTCATCCTTGTAAGTTATTATGTGCTCAAGATATGAGCGGCCTCCCCTTTCCTTTTTTTTTAATTTTTGCATACAAGAACTGGGGTGTAGGCCAGAGGTGTGGGGGGTGAGAGGAT
This sequence comes from Scalopus aquaticus, assembly GCA_004024925.1. Classification (NCBI taxonomy): domain Eukaryota; kingdom Metazoa; phylum Chordata; class Mammalia; order Eulipotyphla; family Talpidae; genus Scalopus; species Scalopus aquaticus. The sequence goes on from PVIJ01001875.1 coordinate 137,414, forward strand.
TCACCAGAGACAGAGTGGGGGGCAGAACAGGCAGATCTACTGAAATACTCTGCTGAGGGGAGCAGGGGGTGAGGCAGGAGAGGTCTGCTGTGCCCTGTGGGTCAGCTCCCTGGCTGGGGATCAAACTCAGGCCGTAGTGAGTGGTGATAGCACTAGACTTAACCCCTAGGCCACCAGGGAGGCCCAGCTATCTCCCCTTTCTAAGTGCTTCCACTAGTACTGTCTTCTGCTGGCCTGCTGATGTCATATAATGATGTAATATCCCAGACAACCTTGGGTACTAAGGTACCCATTTTACAGCAAAGGAACTGTGATAATGGACATGTGACCGTGCTCAATGCTCTTATCAAGTTCTCTGGCAACCCAAAATAGCTAATTTTCAGAATGATGGAATGGCCTGTTGTATTAACTGTGTTTTTGATGCTTGGACAACGGGGGCCTTGCTTACCCAGAGGGAAGACGATCCTTCCCAGGAGTAGCCAACTTCCAAAAGTAGTAAATGATTTGTCAGTGAGTGTGTCTTTCATATGCGAACCAGAGTCACCCCCTTCCACCTTCTTTATTGGGATCTTTTACTCTGGACCACTCTCTGCCTATCACCCCAGGCCAGGTGCCATATATCCAGAGACAACCTCTACACCCAACTGCCTATAGAAATGATTCAAGCCAGCTGCTCCCCTACCTGCACACCTCACCACACCTGTTCCTTCTTGGAAATACAACAAAACTCCTTGATTGTGTTTGTCCCCTGTTCCCTCTGCCTCCTGGTTGACCTGGTGCTTCCCCTTCCAGCCCTGCGTGGCGGGTAACAAGTTCTCTTTCCTTTTTTTTTAATTGCTATTTATATCTTTTACATTTAGTTTTCCCCTTGGGTAACCCACCACCAATTCACCCATGACCCATCACATGGTCCCTTGTGCCCTTTTCTACCCCGTTTTGAGCCCTTGTCCTCTCCCTCCCTCTCTGGGTGTCTCTCTCAATTTGGTTCCCCTATATCCTTGTTATAAGTGAAACCATTAGATATTTTTCTCTTTCCTTCTGGGTTACTTCGCTGAGCATGATTCCTTCTAGTTCCATCCATGTAGCAGCGAATTGCATGTTTTTATCATTTTTGAATGCTGAATAGTATTCCATTGTGTATATGTCCCACATCTTCTTGATGCAGTCATCTATTTTTGGGCATCTGGGTTGTTTCCATACTTTAGCTGTTGTAAACAGTGCTGCAATAAACATACAGGTGCATGTATCCTTTTGGATTATTGTTTTTGTGTCCTTTGGGTAGATTCCCAGGAGTGGTATTGCTGGGTCATATGGGAGCTCCATTTTTAGCAGTTTGAGGAATCGCCATACAGCTTTCTATAGTGGTTGGACTAGTGTGCAATCCCACCAGCAGTGTAGAAGTGTTCACAAGTTCTCTTTTCAATGTAAATTTGCAATGCATTTTCAACTCTGGTTGCCATGGGGAATTACAGTGGCTACTATTCAGCAGGGGCAAGAAAGAGATTGTCTGGGACCCAGAGGATTCCCTAGTGTGACATATGAGACTTCAATGCTTGGGATGACTGAGGCTGAGCAGTTAAGAGTAACTGCGACCTGGTAAAGGCACCTGAATGCCTACGCCCCTTAAGGATGACTGTGTGGTCACCTACCAGGCAAATTCACCTAGAGCAACCAAGATGCTAGCTGCAGATGAAGAAAATCTAAATAGGTAGCAGAGTGGAAGGGGTTGATGATCAATGAATTATGGCCCGAGGACTAGCTATAAGGTATTGACTGTGAATTAGTTTTTTGTGATTTTTGTAACAAATAACAACAAACTTAGTGACTTAACACAACACGATTTACTTTCTTAGAGTTCTCTAGATCAGGAGTCCAATGTGGGTCTTACTGGGCTAAATCCAGTGTCATCAGGGCTGTGTTCCTTTCTGAGGGTCATTAAAGTATGTTCCATCTGGCCATAGGTATTGTCCATCTGAAAAATTACTTGTTTATCTGAAATTCAAAGTTAACTGGGTGCTGGTATTTTGTCTGTTCACCCTGGGGTGCAATAGTATCGTCACTTTGGATAGTTTACAAGTGAGCCATGGACATGGCCCAGATTAAGGGAGAGGGCTAGGTCACTTCTGGGTGAAGGAGCGGCAAGGTCATATGTGGGGTGGAAGCTGTATTTTGGTCATCTTTGGTAAACACAACTCACCTTACTTAAATGACCTCATCTGAAGAAATCAATTATGTCACTCCTCTTAAGCATTCGTTTCATCCTTCTCTTGCACCAAGTCTATTAAAAGTCTCCTAAGAATGAGAAAAGCGTTACTGGGTGAAAAATACCCTTTCTGGGGAACCTCTTCCATACATAGGACAGCGCTCTGCTTTCGTGGCCCTAGCAGGAAGCCATCTGATTCACACTGGGCGCTCTCCCAGAAAGCTGAAATTGGAAATAGAAAGGAGACCTGGGACAAAGTGATAATAATGGCCTATCTCTGCAGAAATAGTTCGGAGCTGCTACTAAATTCCCAAAACTTACCCTGGTTTGTTCTTTTTCTAGATTTGGGTTGTTCAGTTCTTCCTTTGATGCCACAAATACCTCCAGCATCTTTTCATTAACTTCCTCCTCTCTTTCACCTTTTATCCAGAGGTTTATGATGCTCCTCAGACATTTCTGTTACTTACAATTAAAATTTTGCAAACAAAACATCGTGTCAAGTTTAACTTTGAAAGAGACAAAAATGACAGCGATTCTTTTGGGAATATCTGTGATTTCTTTTGAAACATCTATAAAAGCCATCACTTCACTCAGTGACAGGATGGCAGTTGCTACCACAGTTGATATTTTATTTTTCTGTTAAAGAAACAACCCAGGCTCTGTGTTATAAATAAGTAACAGAGGTATAGATTGATGGTGTCTCATCAGCACTTCACTATTACAAAGGTAGAATTGGAGTGCATTTCCACTATTGGACTGGCCAAGAAGAAGTTGAGCGGTGGAAATTTTATTTTACTCTCTTTCCAATCTATTATAAGGGGCGGGGGCAGCTAAGGGCAACGAGAAAGACGGAAGAAACAGTCCAGGCAATGAGGAAACTGAATAATCACATTGGGATACAGGAGCATTAAAAATGAAAAAATGTTACAGAGAGAATTCTGGGTAAAGGTCCCTGAAACCCAGGGGGCAATTAACATGGAGGGACATCAGACTTAGCTGAGAGGTTGAAAGATGAACTAATAGGACAGGTCTTGGTAAGACTTAGAGGAACACTTCTTGATATCTGAGAGGTATGATTCAGTGCAATGAGAAAACAGGAGTGGTTGTGCATCTTTATCTTGGGGGAATTGAAAGAAAAGGGCAGGGAGCTCATCTGCATTTGGGAAGAACCAGGTGAGCTCATCAGATGCTGCAGAGTCCTATGAATCATCCCTGGGGTTTCTTGAGGTTTTATATCTCTGATCATTTAAACTGCTCTTTGAAATGTGTTACTACCAGCCCTGCTGTATCAGAGCTCATTTCTCCTCTGCTCCTCTCAAGCCCCTGGAGGACAGGGTGGCTGGAAACCATTAGACATCAGTTTTTGAAACACAGACCACAAGCTTCTGGATGCCTCATGCCCTTCAGAAAAACTATTAAAGAATCACAGTATACTCAAACGTGCGGCAAACCTAGCAATCTGTCACCCACAACGTGCTGATCATGTGGAACAGTAGCAATCAGATTTCATGGCTACCTCTTGTGAAATGGAAACGTGACACTTCAGTGACTGCCAGGTGGTGCTTAAATAAACTAGGACACTACACCTTGAAAGCTTTCGGGAAGTGCTGGAAGCCAAGTCCTGTAGACACAGAAAGAAATGATTAAAAAAGCGGGAGCCTCTGCGTAGGGTGAATCTCGTTCCGGATAGTCCAATGCCAGGGCCCCGGGCTGCTGAGCACTTGGGCTCTGGCCAGTGTGATGGGGCACTGAAGTTGTCATTTTACTTCCATTTCACACAATTTTAAAAAAAGATTTATTTTTATTTGTTTATGCATACAAGAACTAAGATATAGAAAAGAACACAAGGAAACACGGAGATGGATCAAGGGTGAATTGGTGGTGGGTTACCCAAGGGGAATACAAAATAACAATAAAAATATACATTAAAAAAAAAAAGAACTAGGACATAGGCCAGAGGTGTGGGGGGTGAGAGGATTCACCAGAGATGGAATGGGGAGCAGAACAGGCAGATCTACTGAAGTACACTGATGAGGGGAGCAGCAGGCGAGACAGGAGAGGGCTGCTGCGCCATGTGGGAAGCTCCATGGACAGGGATGGAACTCATGCTGCAGTGGCTGCGGATAGTTTGATAATACCGAGACTTTAACCCCTGTGCCACCAGGGAGGCCCTCATTCAAGTTTTTAAATCAAAGTGAAGCTCACATAACTTCACTTTAAGTGAACAATTCCATGGCACTTAGGACATTGGCAATGTTGTGTGAACACCCCCTCTGTCTAACACAAAATGTTATCACTGTAACATCAAACTAGTGCTTCTCATATCCCCCTCTCCTCTTCCTCCCAGCCCCTGGCCCTGTGGCTTTGCCTCCTCTGGACGTTTCAATAAATGTCTATCCAGGGGCTCCCTGGTAGTGCAACGGGTTGAGTCTCAGCACTATGAAGCTATCCATAGCCACTGCAACATGAGTTCAATCCCCAGCCAGGGAAATTCCCACATGGCTCAGCAGACCTCTCCTGCCTTGCCCGCTGCTCCCCTCAGCAGTGTATTTCAGTAGATACACCTGTTCTGTTCCCCACTCTGTCTCTGGTGAATCCTCTCACCACCCCACACCTCTGGCCTACACCCCAGCTCTTGTATGCATAAATAAATAAATCTTAAAAAAATGTCTATCCATTAAATACAATCATGCCATGTAGGCCCTTTTGTATCACATATATATAATATATATAATGTATATTATACAATGCAAGTAATTTCTATTTTAAATTTAAAACCTGATACTTGAGTCCATTATTGGAAGACATTTCAGTATTTTCAGAATTGTTGGGTATGTGAAGCTACTTTTTCAACTCTAGGCTTCTAAAATCTAAATATAGAACAATTATTTCCAATTTGAATTTATCATTCCAATTGATACATGCTATAAATGTAAAAATACACTTAGAATTTCAAAGAATTAGTATGAAAAAAATGTAAAAATGTCTCATTTATCTTTTTTTAAAGTATTGATTATACATTTAAATGATTACATTTTGGATATATTTGGTTTAATGAAATTATTATTTCAAATGTTTCTTTCTTTGGTTTCAGGCTGCAAGAAAATTAAAAATCGTGCCTGTGACTTGTATTATAGTTTATTGGACAGAACTTCTCCAGCCAAAAGTTCTCATTCAAGCTAAATACTAATTCCAACAATTTTTGTTAAACACTTTCTGTGCACTTTAGTATTTTTTACCACTCTGTGGAAATGTTGGTTGGGAATAACACGTTGGCCAATTTTTGGACCTCTCATTAGAGTCTGGACTAGAAATCAGTAGGATCAGATAAAAGGGCATGAGGAATCTTTCCTCCTCTCTTGCCAGCTCCTGACGCTCATATAGAATCAGAACCATTGGGGAACATTTTAGGAGTAATCATTCAAATATTTTCAAAGAAAGAAAGTAGGAATGCAAGCTGGTGTCCTGACTATTTAATTCATAATTGAATGATATACTCTCTGTGATGCATCAAAAAAACCCAGCCACCTGTCTGTTACCAAGAACAGAAAGGCAAGACATTGCTTCCCTGCATGCACTCACACCGTAATGCTGGATGGATAACATGCTGGTCCAGTTGAGGTGCAAGAAAGCAAACAAGGTTCCTGCCTTGATAGAGCTTATATTCCAGTGAAAGGAGACAGAAAACAAATGATGGAGACAACTGTAGATTCTAGAAAGTACCTCTGTTAGTCTCATGCCTGTTACAATTTCAGTCCTCACTCTTGTTTTGTTTTTCTTTTGCATTCTTTTGTCCTACTTATAATTTATACTATCTGGCTCTGTTTTAGGTATCCATGTAATTGGCCTTAAATCTTTTCTGGAACACAGCAGGGTATAAAGAAATAAATGCTAGGGAGGTCTAATATTTTCCATTTGTTTATTGACTGTTTTTCCCCTTCTGTGAACTTCTTGGAAAAGAGCCGTATTCATCTATGCTTAGCTCTGTGCTGGGTACTTTGAAAGCATTTATTATTGTTCTGTAGAATGGCAAAGAGCAGAGACACAGACTGTTAATAAACCTTCTCTGTGGCCAGCGTAGACACAGAAACCCAGGACTCTCTGCTCTTCCTTCCTGAATCCAGAGCTTAGGACAGATCCTGCTACATAGTAAGTGCTCAATAATAACGAATGAATGAACTTACAGAATCTGCATCGATTAGAAACCCACTAACATGCTGGATCTGTATGTCTCCTTAGGTCAAAGTTACCCGTGAAATTACTATCATGTAGTTGTACTTAGGACAGATCTAAAGATAGACTAAAGCTAGATCTAGGGATGGTGTTTTAAATGTATACCCAGCAAGCTACGTGCATCTAAGGACACCCAATGATAATTCAAAGGCCACCTGATTATGAACCTAATCTTTGCTTACAGGTGTCCTGGCAAACTCTTCTCATAACACCCCTATTGGGAAGAGAATTACCAGCTACATTGGAAATGGGGCCCCTGGACATTGATTGATTTTTACATTCCATGAATAAGAAAGAATAGTTGTTCAAGTGGTAGGTCATAAGCATGTAGGTGTCTGCGGTTTTGTGCCATATTTTTTTCCCCTTAAGAAACAAACATAGCAGTTTTATTTATTTACTAGAATACTAACTAGGAACTAAAAATTCTGGATTTTGAATGACAAATAGTAGCACTTCAATAGATCAGCCTTACCTGTAAGTAGATTATTTCTAGGAACTTTCTTTTTCATGAAGATCTTAGCAAAGGAGGAGAAAGAAGATTTAGCTGATGTATTAGCTATGAATTTTTAAATTAATATGAATTAATTCACACAATACATTTTATCATTTTAAAGTGAACAATCCAGTGATTTTTATTATATTTCCTGGTTAGGCAACCCTCACCAACAACTAATTCCAGAACAGTTCCATCATTCCTAAAAGAAATCCTATACCCATTAGCTATCAGGCCCTATTCTTCCCTCTTCCCATCTCCTAGTGTCACTACTCGACTTGCTCTAACTCTCTATGTATCTGCATATTCCACATACATCATATATATATATGGAATCCTACAGAGGTGAACTTTCATGTCTACTTTATCCTTGTTGCAGTACGTGTTAGTGTTTTATATTTTTCATGACTGTAGACTATTCCACTGGTACATGGACACACCATTTTCAATGCTCAAGACACAGATAGACACTGGGTTCTTTCTACTTTGGGGCTGACCCTGAAGGAGCTGCCAGCTGGGGCCAGCATTGGTGGACACTCCCTGCAGCTGAACAGCAATTCCTTCCTTGAATTGGGACCATCTCCCAGACCGTGGGCCCCTTGCCCGCAGCGTGGGCTGGGGCAATCCCACTCTCCGATTGGCTGCCTGTCCTCCCAAATCAATGAGTTGAACCTAAACCCTTGCTCCAGGTCTTACTCTGGAGTACCTGAAACCAAGACACAGCCCACTTGCCCTGGTGTGACATTCCCAGGGGCAGGGCTGGTGGTTTCCAGTGATGCCCATTCACCTTTCTTGAGGTACCGAGTTAGTCACCTATGCTCAACACAGTTTTAATGGGTTGCCCTGATGTCTCTCTCCAGGATGTCCATTTTCCTCTTGAAAGTAACCTGGTTTGGAGGCTATATATGCATTATGATCTTCTACTACCCTTTGGAACGAGCAGTCCCTTCTAAGACACAAGGGCAGGGGAAAATGGTTTGCTTTGACCTTGAGTGACCATGCCCGGCAGCATGTTTATCTTGGTGCATCACCAACTTGCAGAGCTAGAAGCAAAGTTCGGGCCAGCGAACCCACCGCCTCTCCTCTTGTTTCTGTTTCGATGCACGCGGCAGGGTACTCACAGCATCGCACTCCGCTGGGAACTGTAATGCCACTGGAGAGAACTATTTCTCCCACTCGGGGCGGCATTGAATACCGGCGAGAATGAAGGTGTTATAGGGAGAATGCATGATTTAAAAAAAATTGAAAAGATGAATCGTCCTCCGGTTTCGGGACTTGAACCATTAGCCTCAAATCTCTCGTGACACAGTTCACTACTGATTGAATTTGCTCGTCTCGTTCCTTGCTCCTGCATGACATTAAAAAAGTCATTGAGCCACCTGGTGTCTCACCTGGAAATGGGACCATCTCCTTCCCTGACTGGTGACGTGACGTTGGAAGGCAAATGCAATCACGAGGGCGAAAGCTTTGGGAGGTATAAAACCTTTGATCAAATGGGAGCTCGGGGGCGTTTATCGGTAAACAGCAAGAGGCAGCCATATCTGCTGAGCGTCTTCAGAGGCTCTGCCAGGATTTGCAAACTAGGCTCCTACGAGAATTTGCACCCATTTAATTTGCCCAAGAATTCTTCCCTGGGGACAGCAAGTCCTGCCTTGAACTGGGACCATCTGCGGGCTCGTTTCTGGACTGAATCGATGCCTCACCAGGGTTCCCAGCTGTCAGGTGAATTCTCCTTACACCTTGCTAAGGTGTATTTGTCAAGAGCCAATGGTAACAAGAGAAAGAAACGTCACTGGAATTAGCAGGTATAAATGGGCTCAGAATAAAACCACAGGAATATCCTGGTTGGATTTGGCCACAGTGTTTATTGAAGCATCACAAAGGCTCTCTGTGCCTCTCACCCATGCTGATTCATTAGGAATAATTAATTAGGAATAAATTATTCCGATGGGCTTCGTTTTCTCAGGGGGCGTCTTCACTCCAAGGGGAGGGAACGTGGCTAACGGGTGCTGAGCTCCCAGTTCTAGAGCTTGCGACCAGAGACCTAGGGCAACACTCTCTCTGCCCTGTCCTGCCCTGCCCCCTGATCTGTTAGAAGAGCCCTCGGAACTACTCATCCTGGGGCCCACCACAGAGATCGGGGAGTTATGTGTAGACTAAGCTAGTAAGCCAGATGCTCACCCCTCTCAGGTCACTCACCCCAGGCTGCTCAGGGACTCCGCAGCCTCGGGCAGAGCTGTTGGGAGCTGGCTGCCATCACATCTATCACTCTGGGAAATAAAGTCTCATGCATTATCAAGTCTTTATTCCTAATGAATTGATTACATTCCCAAGCTATCAATAGCAACCACTTTGCCTTTTGCTCCAAATGCAAATGTTTTAAATATTTTAATGAGTGCTTTCCAAAGTCTACTTTCAAAATCACTTTACAGAAGGTTTGTGCCAATGTATATGCCCACAAACAGATGCTGCTGGGCAATCTTGAATCATAAACTGTCATTGATCCATACTGATGACTCTCAGTGGAGCGGGATTTTACTTTCCCCAGGGATAAGGGCATACTTGGAGATATATATATATATATTTTTTTTAAGGCTTATTTTTTATTTATTTATTCATACAAGAACTGGGGTATAGGCCAGGGATAGGGGGTTAAGAGGATTCACCAGAGACAGAGTGGGGAGCAGAACATGCTGATCTATTGAAATACACTGCTGAGGGGAGCAGCGGGCGAGACAGGAGAGGTCTGCCACGCCATGTGGGTCAGGTCCCTGGCCAGGGATTGAAGTCATGGAACTTAAGCTACAGTTGCTGGCCATAGGTTGATAGCACTGAGACTTTAACCCCTGTGCTATCAGGGAGGCCCTGGAGATATTTTTGATTGTCACAACTGATGCTCCCTTGAGACATGCTGCAGGCCCTGATAGCTCTCCACAACAAAGAATTAACCAGCCCTGAATCTCCACAGTGTTGTGGTTGAGAATCTCTGTCTTACATACAAATATTGGCTTGACTTTTGGTCATAAAGTAGTTTCAACAAGCCATCTTGCTTTGATAGGAAAACCTTGGCCTCTGGAAAACCAGCACTCTGAGGCTGGTCTTGGTGCATTGAGGTCCTTGAGCTCCTGTTTTCCCAATTTTGGGGGGCAGGCACTGAATACCACAGGTCAGTTTCCAAGGTGCCTCTCCAAACTGCTCAGAAAACTCACTCTTCTAAGTTTTACTAGACTTTTTTGTTTTAAGGGCAGTTACTCCAAGCTCGTTAGCAAAAGAGTCCAGCTTACAGCTGAATGTGAGTCTTAGCAATGTTTTTATTTTACTTCTATCCTGATCCTTGAATAATATCAGTCCTATGCAATCATTAAAGAAATGTAATGCATGACAAAATAGAATGTTAAAAAAAAAACCACTAACAGGGTCTGGCTTCAGCAACTTATAGGGAGGAAATCATTTACCTTTAAATTTCAGTTTCCTGAATTTGCATCTTTCCCATAAGACTGCTGCTTCCCTGCCCCCATCGACTCCAACTAACAGTATCAGCAACTTCTCCTTCCCAGATGTGGCATGCCAAGATGACAAAGAACATTTTCACCTGGTGGCATCAGCCCACCTGCATTCAAATCCTGATTACTGTTGGTGCAACTATGGGCAAGGGACTTAACTATCCAGAGTTTCCTCCTCTGCAAAATGCACACGATTATAGTACCTTCTCCTAGAACTGGAGGGAGAACGAAATCATGAATACACATAAGGAATTTAGCACAGTGCCTGTACCATAACAAGCACTATGCAAGTGTTAGTAATGTTATTTTCAATTCCCTGCCACTTTATTGACACCTGACATCAGACCCAAACCAACAGGAATCAAACAGTAGTGATGGAGGAGATAGAACTTAAAGAAAAAAAGGAATCACAAGACCAGAACCTGACTCATACCAGGAGGTGGCTGGAAGGACTCAGCATGACCATTAGCCCAGTGATAACCAAAATCCTTAGGAGCTGGTGCCTAAGGCTGAGCAAAAGGTGAAGATGTGGAGATCGAGCCCATTGTGGAATCTCTGGCCCCCTTTCCGCTTCCGGTTGGTTGTTCAGGGTCAGCAACAGACAAGCCCTTCACAGGGATGAGCCCTCCTGACTGGAAGAGACGAGATCAGGGCAGTCCTTGCACTGTCTCGGGGCAGCAGCTGGCCTGCCCGCCTGTGCCTATGCAGGTGCCCTTTCCACCAGCTCTGTCCCTCTGCAGGGCAGCGGCCTTCCTGCCTGCCTGTAACCTGCACCATGTTGGGTCTTCTCTTCACTGACCTCCCTCAGCAGAGGCGGCTCTCCTCCGGGCTGCCCGCCCGCCTGCGACCATGCAGGCCTCTCTCTTAGCAAACCTGTCCCTTTCGGGGCAGCTCTTCGGGGCATGCCCGCTTGTGTCTGTGCAAGCGTCCTTTACTTTCCTATCCTTTTCCCTAATAAATCTGTTCTTTAAGTATAACTAAGTCTCTGTCTCGTGGAGAAACTCGCCGCCTGCTGCTGAAGGGGAGCTCTGGTGAAAGCTTTCCCAGAGTGAACCCAAGGACCCCACTCTCAAGCCCATTAATTTAAAAAACGATATCAGTAGCAGCAACGGATGGTGGGGGCAGTCTTTGAATTTACAAACCTAAGATCTCGGACAGTGAGCACCATATAACTAATCCAATACATTTCCCGTGCTTACAAAAAGCTCATCTAGGAATAGAGATACCTAGCATGGGGAGAGTGGGGTCAAATAAGAACCTACAAGTCAAATCCAGCCAGCCACACCCACTTTTTAAGTATTATCTGACATTGCTTTTGTGCAATTTGGAAGCCAGTGGGATTCACAATGGCACAGTGGAGTCATCACCAAACCTAAAATATTTGGTTATTTACAGAACAAATTTGCTGATTCCTAATCTAGACACTAGCTCCTCAAAGTGTGGGCTGTCCTAGGGTCTACTTCACAGGGTTGTTGTGAGGATGAGTTGAAATACCATATTTGAGAATGCTTCAACAAAATGCGAGGAATTATTTATTGATCGCCTGGCACAGAGCTCTCAACATAGTAGGTGCGGCATAATTGCTGGGTGGAATTTTTTTCCTATGGGAAATGTTCTGATATCAGCCACCAGATGGCAGCAAAGAGCAAGCATCCCCTTAGAGGTTTCCTCTGGTCAGCTCTGATTCTTATCAAGTGGATTTCCCTGCACTCAATAATCCCCTTCTCTGCTCCAGACCCACTAGCAATACTTTTTCTTTCTTTCTCCTCACTCCTACCATGGGAAATGGTACTTAAAATCAAATATATTGAGGGGCAAATTGGAAGTGACAGCAATCTTTGCATTTAGAGCCTGAAGTTAATGTGAATTGGCAATGGGGATTAAACCTAAAGACTTTATGAAATAAAGTTCAGGCAAAACGGATGAAAATGGATGAGGCAATAGACAAAAAATAGCAACTATTTAAACATATTATGTGTGCTCTGAGTTTCTGCTCATGGTGGACCATCCACCCACCCAGTATCTGTTCCACACACATTTCTTCCTGATTTGGGAACACAGATACAGTCCCAATCCTCCTGGAGAAAAGGAAGCTAAATATTGGACAAGTAATTAATTACAGGTGATAAGAACCAGTCAATCAGGGAATCCGGGAGATGTATAATGGGGTGATCTCATTTTTGGAGGGATCAGTACCAGCCTCCCTGGGGAAGCAATGCTTAAGCTGAGTCCCAGGGGTATTAGGGGTAGTAGGGCAAAGGAGGAGGGGGAGTGGATAAAAGCCCTCCACGCAGAGGGGACAGCAGACTCGGGGGTCAGCGACCTCCCCATAATCTGGGAGAAATTAAATAATGATCAAAAGCCACCAGGATTCTAGGGCACTTAACCAGTTTTCTATTTTATTTATTTCAACCTCACTGGAGCATGCATGCAGGATGTGGTTCTTTGGTCTGTCACTGGTGATGATGGCTTTGATTTCATGGAGGCTTTGTGGTCACTCTATGACACCCCCTTGCTCCCCAGATTACACGGGACATGGCGTCTGTCCTCAAGGAGCTGACAGTTTTGTTGGAAGAGTGCTTCTCCCCTCCCCCACCTCCACCACATCTAATGCTTCAGGGCAGCTCGAGGAAACATTTCCACATTTTGTTTTTTCTTGGATCAGTCTCTATCCCTTTGACCTCCCACTGTCACCTCTTTCCCCACACACATCAGACTAGGACTTCTTAACTGGTCCACAGCCTTCCTCCCCCAAAGGGGCTTGTGGAGAGAATTTGGGCATCCGGAGGAGAAATCACTTCTTTTCTTTTCTTTTCTTTTCTTTTTTTTTTATATTTTGAAAGGACAGGTTTATTAGGAAATGGAGAAAGGAAACAAGAGACACCTGCATAGTCACAGGCGGGCAGGAATGAGACCTGCCCACTCCTTTTCTTTTCACTGAATGTCAGCACCCCGCCTTCCGTTCTGAGCCCAGCAGCGAAGTCCAGGCCTGTTAGCCGAGCCGGGATCTTGTCACCAGCCGGAGTCACCGGTATTTTCACAGCACAGGGACAGCGCTGGCTGATGTCCCAATATTTAGCTCGTTGCTAATGATGGCAATTTTTAGACTGGCGGCGGGATTGTCTTCTTTAGTGCATTAATAAACATACATGTTACTATATCCCAAGTTGGTTTTGAGAAGTATTTTGATAACTGTATTGAATCGGGCTGGTGTCCAGGACCTGGACCCCAAAAGCTCGGTCCTTGGTCCTCGTTTCAGTGAGAGGAGAATTAAACATTAAGACCCGAGTCAGGCAGAAAAGCAAGAGGTTTATTGTCAGATAAGGAGAAGGACAGGAAAGGTCTCTGAACAGAGAGGGTCCTGAGCGGGTAGCCGCTGAGGGGCAGGAAGCGGGGGCTTATATGCTTTATTTAAAAAAGGGGAGGGGTGACTGCTTGTCTCTTTTGATGGGCAGGGCTCCACGAGGGATTCCTCTCTGGTTGGTTTTAGCTGCTTGTTATCAATTGGGGCTGGGGTCGCCTTGACCTGGTGATGTCTGGTTCTTGGAAGGCAAACGGCGCTAATCTTGGTCAATACAGGTGTTTGCTGTGGAATTTCCTGTTTCCCAGGGTGTCCTCATGGCAGAGGCCCTCCCGGCCCTAACTGCCTATTTTCCCAACTCACTTCCTCCTTAGCTGGTTCCTTTGTGACCCTGTGTGCTTTATGTCAGACCGTGGAAAGCAGGATGCTGAGGAAGTTCCTCCAGCTGCCCAGGATGATGGCAGAAGGCACTCCCGGCACAGGGAAACTGAGAAGCCCCAGACTAGCCTTCCTCACCTGCGTCAGCTCTCCTCTCTGAGGTGGACCCAGGGTAACTATTGTAGTCGGGAAGCACTCTCGTCTCATAAAAGACATTAAGGATGATAGTTTAGGGCCTCCCTGGTGGCACAACGGGTTAAGTCTCAGCACCATGAAGCTATCAGCAGCCACTGCAGCACGAGTTCGATCCCCGGCCAGGGAGCTTCCCACATGGCACAGCAGACCTCTCCTGCCTCGCCCGCTGCTCCCCTCAGCAGTGTACTTCAGCAGATATACCTGTTCTGCTCCCCACTCTGTCTCTGGTGAATCCTCTCACCACCCCATACCTCTGGCCTACACCCTGGCTCTTGTATACATAAATAAATAAATGAAAAACAAAAATGACAGCTTACAACTAGCTCAGTATAAAGGCAAATGGACCCCAGACCAGATCACTGCTATTATATTCATTTACTTCTGGGGAGACTCAGCACCCGGCCTGCTGTGCCTGATGGGGAGCTGGCCCTGAGCAAACTCATCCATTTCCATTTCTTCAGCTGCTGACAAAGTTCCAACGACATGCAGATCTCCATCTCCAGCCCACCATTGCTTGATGGCCATCTCCAGACCTGACCGCCCGGCGCCCACCAAGAAGCCACACCAGATATTCCAGAGGCATCTCAGAGGCCAAACTGGATTCCAAACTGGACACATGGCTTTTCTCTCCAAATCTGCTTTGATCTCTTTTGTTGGTTTCTTTTAATTGTATTATTTTTATCACAGTAACAATGGCTTACAACGATGGATATGATTTGGGGGTGTAGGCTTGCGCCTCTCCCTGCAGATGTTACCACGCCACCCCCACCATCAAATCATGCTCCACCACGGACCCTCGGACTCCCTCCCCTGTTTATCCCACCCTCATCACCACCCCCTTCGGCTCCCTCATTTCTGCAGTCAGATCCCAAGGGTTTGTTTCGGTTTGGCTTGAATTTGTTTGCTCCTTTGCTTTGTTTCTGTGTATTCCATGTATGCGTGAAATCAGCTGCTGTTTGCCTTTCTCCTTCTGACTTATTTCACTTTGCATAATCAATTCTTTCTGGTGCCATCAGTGTTGTCACAAGTGGGAAGATTTCATCATTTTTTTTTAATAGCTCAGTAATACGTGTGTGCATACACATATATGTGGCATGTAAATGTCACATCTTCCTGATCCACTCCTCTGTGGCTGGGCACTTAGGTTGTTTTCATCACTCGGCTCTCGTGAGTAGTGCTGCCGTGAACAGAGGCCTACATTGACCCCTTTGAATTAGGGTGTTAATACTCTACAGTTTATTTTTTTAAAGATTTATTTATTTATTTATTTATTTTTACAAGAGCTGGGGTGTGGCCAGAGGTGTGGGGTGGTGAGAGGATTCACCAGAGACAGAGTGGGGAACAGGACTGGCGGAGCTATTGAAATACACTGCTGAGGGGAGCAGCGGCGAGACAGGAGAGGAATCTCCCTGGCCGGGGAGCAAACTTATGCTGCAGTGGCTGTGGCCAGCTTCATAGTGCTGAGACTTAACCAGCTGCGCCACAAGGGAGGCCCTTAATACTCTAAGTTTTAAACACCACAACCCATGTCACGGTTGGTGGGGCACCTCGTGGCCCATGCTTTAAGAAACACTGTAATACCAGCTCAATAAAACACAGCCTACGATTTTCTTCCTGACCTGGCTGTCCCCCACCTTTTAAGCCTGTCTCTTGTCCACCCTCTAGTGATGTCAGCCATGCGCCTCTCTGCATCTCTCCTCACACCTCTGCCCTGTTATGCTTTCGTCATGTGGGAAATCCTTTTCCCTACCCACAGAAGACCATTTTTGGGGCCTAGTTCAAAGATTGCTTGTTTTTAGAATCTTTCTTTGATCCTACCTGGTAGAATTAGCCTTTCCTTTCTCTGCACTTCCCCACCACTGCACGAATGTCCAGGGTCACATTTTTATCACAGACAGGGATGGGTAGATGGGGTGTGCAAAACAGGAGTATGGCATGTTGACCAGGTCAGTCAGCACCCACAAGACTGAGACACTGTTACGCTTGGTTTGTGGAGACATACACCCTGGGAAGGAATGGGGAACAATGGCTTCAGGGCAGGGGCGGAAGGAGGAAAAAAGTCCCGAAAGGTATGCTATTTACCAACTGGTTTGGAATGATTTCAACATGTTAATGATCAGTATGGACACATCCACGGTTTAATAGCCACGTGGGTAGAAGCACATGTGTGACACATGCACATGGTCTTACATGTATATACCTGCTGCACACACGTGTGCACATACTTGTAGTTATCTGTGTGTACATGTGCACATGCATGTGTGTGTGTGTCCTGCTTTGCAGAAAAGTGCAGATAAGAGCCAGATAAGTGCATTCTCCCATCACCCCAAACCTTTTCATAGTCAATAGCTTCACCCAGTTCCCTCAATGAACTTTGGACCGTCAGCAAAACTGATAGATTCAAATGTTAACTTTTTCCCCTTCGTTTTTAACCTTGGTTGTAAATACTAGGCAGATACTAAAAAAATAAACCCCACACCACCTTAAAACAACTAAAGAAGAGGAGATCAGAATCCCTGCAGATTCCAGGACTCCTCCCCTAAGCCCCTCAGATTAGAGTCTCTGGGTGAGAACCGGGGTCTGCATACTTAATGAGTTTCCCCCAAGCGTTCTGAAGCATGGTCAAGGTTGGCAATCATCAGTTTAGGCCAGTAGTTTTCAGACCTGATTATATGAGAATAACCAGGAGAGTCTGAAAAAATATATAAATGACTTGCCAAACAATTAAACCATGATCTCTGGGGGTGGGACCCAGGTCCCCACCCTCTTTAAACCCTCTGGTGATTCTGCTTTGCAGTCAGGTTTGACAACTACTGGTTTAGGAAATTCTTAAACTGCTTAAATAGCCCCTGAACAATGGAATTAAATGTTATAGGTAATATTTTCTTTCTGGAATCTGATCCTATAGGCTTCTTTTTTTTTTTTCTTCCGTTGGGAAGGAGGAAAACTCATTCTTATTTTGACTGCTGTCACTGGGAAACCGCTTAGCAAGTCAAGTCATGCCTTTCTTTTCTGTGCCAGCACGATGATTATTAAGGTCTTGAAATTGTCTTGAGTGTGGGCAGAGCTGGAGTCGACTGACTTGTCGTTTTGTGGCTTCACGTTAATCACCGAGGCTGACGGCCTCTGCAGTGGCTGATGTGTATGAACTGCCTGGCACAGACCTCTTGCGAAATAATACACCTCTTGGCTCCCTCAGTTCACTGGGAAAAATAGGCAGGGAGATTTAAGGGAGCTGCCGGAATGGTGGGATATCTTGCAAGTGTCAGCGTCAAGGACAGAGCCTCGGAAATCAGGCTCACTCAGAGTGCAAAGCTGCTCTCTAGACATTTAGAATAAGCCTTCGGGACTTATTCTGGGATCACCCAGGCCCTCGCCTTCACTTGTCACGCCCGTCCTCCTTCAAAATTTTCATCCTAGAGTCCCGATTCATCACTTGGATGCTAGAGGGCCACTTTGCCCGTGTAGACCCAAGGTCGTGGGAACAGGTGACGTCTTCACCACCTGATGAAGAACCTGACATGCGCAGTCTTTCCAATGCTCTTACAAAGTTGCGGGGCAGTAGTCAGAGTCTCTGCCCTGCCAATAGCCATCTCGTCCCACCTCCAAGGTCAACAACATCATACTCACAATGCAACTTGGACCTGACAGGTATATTTACACTACAGAGGTTGGCGAACACAACAGAGTAGGTGTTTGTGTTGATTTCAAACCTCCCGGAGGGAGGGCCAATGGCTAAATACCTCTCGGCACAGCACTGGGGCTGGGTGGAAAGAGATATACTCCGACCTTCAGGCTTTTCCCCAGCGGGGAGAGGACCAGCTCACAGTAGGGCCTCTTTATTCCATTAGGGTTTCTTTTCAGTGCCGCCTACGCAATGTCAACTTGTAAGGGGATATCTTTTCTCACCTCTCAGATTGGTGTCCAAGGATGATGGTGATGTTCAGAATGGGTGGAGGTGAGAGGGAGGGATACACTCAGGCCCCGGTGATGGGAGAATAGATAGAATAGTACAGCTGAAGGGCAATTGGCAAATTTCTGCCAAAGCTGTACGCTCTGCACACTTTGTGAGTTCATCCTAAGGAGATAGGGACCCATGTAAATTGATGGATTTGGAGGCATTCAGTGCGGTATTACGGACACCCGGTCCTCAACTGGGGAAGGGGCAGGGGGCTGGGGAGGCAAGGGGGCATTTACCCATTTGGCAGCCTCTGGTCCTTTAGTTATCACAACCAGGAAGGAGGGGGCGGTTATTGGCCCTGGAGGGGTAGGGTGGGGGAAGTTGTCAAATATCCTACAATGCATAGAGAAACTCCCTGTAGGCGACACTTATTTAGGACAAAATGTCAGCAGTGCTGAAGTTAAGAAAGCCTTCCGTGAGCTGATGGCTGAGCCCTGGAGACCAGGAACGACTGGATCGGTGTGGAGGGAGCACAGGCATTTTGGTGAGGGCAGCCTCTTATCTCAGGTGACCTTGCTGTGCAACCAGAGCTGAGAGCCTTCATTTATTTATTTTTCAGAAAATTGGAATAGCTTATATGATTAGTAGCAAGACAACAGTTACATAAATTTAGCACTTTCATAATAACATGATTTCCTTAGTACAATAAAGAGACTGGACATCAATAAGAAAAATACAAATAATAGAAAACTCTGCAAAGGACATGAAGAAGCAATTCTCAAGGAAAAAAACAAAGAAGCAAAGGAATCTCGCTCTTTCTTTTGCTACACACACACACACACACACACACACACACACACACACCCCTCTTTAATTCTCTATACCTTGTAAATCTATACATTTTTAGGTATAGAATTATTATGTTTTAAAAATTCTGTTAAAATACTACCAAATTCCAAAAGGATGTGCCACTTTCCCCTTTCACCAAGAGTTTATCAAAGTGCCTAGATAAGTGGATAGATAGGTAGGTAGGTAGACAGACAGACAGACAGATAGATGATGGATTAATGGATCGATGGATGGATGGATGGGTGGGTGGGTGGGTGGATAGATAGATGATACAGAAATACACAAACAGAGAAGCAGAGAGAGACAGAGGATTTCATCACTGTGTATAATATATAAGACTAGGAATTTAAAAAATGTCTAGGTGAAGGCTAGTTAAGAAATCATTGCATATTTATGCAGCAGGACGCCATGCTGTCGTAGAACAATAATTAAAATATATCATTACATTAAATATCAATAATAAGTGGTTGAACGGGGCCTCCCTGGTGGCGCAGAGGTTGAGCGCTGCACTGTGGAGCTGTTGGCAGCGTGGGATGCGAGTTTGATGCCCAGCTGGGGAGAATCCCACATGGTGCGGCAGACCTCTCCTGCCTCGCCTGACTCGCCCGCTGCTCCCCTCAGCAGTGTATTTCCATTGATCTGCCTGTTCTGCTCCCCATTCTGCCTCTGATGAACCCTCTCACCGCCCCACACCTCTGGCCTGTACCCCAGCTTGTACGTATAAATAAATAAATCTTAAAACAAAAAATAAGTAGTTGAACGATAATATAACGATTGTGTTTATATATATATATAGACAGACTATTTTGGAAGGAAATGCAAGAAATTTTAAGAGTAAGGGTGACATTTTTTTTTCTTTTCTACTCTTCTGTGCTATCTGGATTTTTTTTTAAACCGAGGCACACATTTTTATATAATTCAAAATTATTTAAATGCACTACAGTATGTAAATGTTTTGTAGACTATTAGAGCAATAAAAATACACATGATGTATTTACTAAGGGAAACATTTGTCTCCAAAGCAGTTGATGTGGTACAGACTTATTTTGTAAACATTCCTAGAAAAAGCACACATATCAAAATGTTTCACTCTTTGGAAGATGGGTGTTTTCTTTAAGCTGTTTTCCAAAATTCCTACAATGAGCTTGTGATTCTTCTGAAATTAGAAATCTAAAAAAGCCTACAATGAGGTTATTTTTCTCCCGGAAGTACTACACACGACTGCTGGGCGCTGCGCACTGCTGTAGTAACAAGCACAAACAACTTGGCTGTGAGCACAGTGTTTATCCGGGTGTCTGCGGGGGGCTGCGAAATGGATCAGCTGCAACGGTGACCCCGCAAACCTTTTGTTAAAAACGGCACTTCCTCCGCAGATGGCTCCCCATCCCACTTCATTTTTGGATCCATTTGTTTAATGTGCAACATGCGTCAGCTGGAGAAATTCATTGTTACAGCAAGTAGACAAGAGAAGATACTTTCTTCTCTTGGAGCAGAGGACAAGATCTTGAAAGGGAAGCGGAGCCTTAAGTTCTTCATTCAGTGTGCCTCTAGAGGGCACTGACTCTATGGTGTACATGGCCCTAGAGGTAAAGGAGACATTCAAAGTTCCTGCTCTTAGGAGATGGCGTTATAGAGATGGTGAGAATGATAAACAGGTGGACAGGTGACCAAGATGGCCAGAGAGAGTGAAAATGCTGGAGTGACGGGAGAGAATAATCACGTAACAGGGGTGGCTAATTTTGGATTGTGTGGTCACTCCTATGTGAGCCAAGAAATAAACTATAGGAAACCAAGAAGTAAGCAGAGGGAGCTAGCTATCTGCTGGGCTGATGGAGGAGCCCAGGCAGAAGGAATGGCAAATGCAAAGGCCCTGAGGCAAGTACAAACTTGGCACCTTTGAGAAGGAAAAAGAAGGTCAGACTAGCTTTTGAGGTGGAGAAGGTGGGAAGTGTTCTAGCAGGATTTGTACACTGTGGGTAAAGGGTTAGAATTCAAGTGTAAAACCAATGACACAAATGCCTACTTTTATTGTGTACCTACTGTGTGCAGCTACTATTCTAAGTATTTTCCAAACATTATTTCAGTTGATCATTAAACAAGTCTGTGGAGCAGGGATTATAATTACCTTTATGTTTCAGATAAGAAAACAGGGAATTTAAATAACTTGCATCAGGTTACAGAGGCAAGGGTTGAGAAGAACTGGGATCTGAACTCTGATTGGACTTGTGTCTTTTTTTTTTAAAGATTTATTTTTTATTTATACATACAAGTTGGGGTACAGGCCAGAGGCGTGGGGCGGCGAGAGGGTTCACCAGAGACAGAGCAGGGATCAGAACAGGCAGATCAGAAATACACTGCTGAGGGGAGCAGCGGGCGAGGCAGGAGAGGTCTGCCGCGCCATGTGGGATTCTCCCCCGCCGGGCGTCGAACTCGCGGCGTGGAACTCGCGGCGCTGAACTCGCGGCGCCGCTGCCAACAGCTCCACAGCGCAGCGCTTAACCACTGCGCCACCCGGGAGGCCCTGGACTTGTGTCTTTATCTACTGTACATAACATCAGTCAGAGAAACCCTCCATCTCGACCACCTCCCCAAACTTGTTCCAGGCAATCCAGTCTTTGCAACAATGAGATCATTGCAATAGGTTGCATAAATACTTGGAAAAAGTATTTGCCTAACAAAATCATACCACTCCTTTCTATGTACCAGCTATTGGATGAATCATAATTTTTATAGATTTCTATAATTTTATCTCCTCAAAGCCAGCTTCTTTAGAAACATCTGATAAATTCCTAACCATACAGATTGTGACTTCCTGCTTTAAGACTCAACAGCATATCTCCACCATTCTCAGCCCTCATTTAACAACAAAGATAATGAGCAAAACAGCCACCGGGCAAACCCTTTTCCACCAAGAGGAGAAATAGCAGAAATAATCTCTTAAATTGGAATAGCTTTTAAATTGGAATAGTTTTCTGTCTGCTATTCAACTTGATCCTCTCAACAACCATAGGAAGTGAGGGTGTGATTTTCTACTCTCTTGGAATGGACATGCCCATGAATTGAGAGCAGAAAGGACATCAGCTCTGGGTGGGGCTTTAAAGAGCCAGTCAAATTCACTACACATTCTTTTCCTCCTGTGGGAAGCGCCTACAGCTTTCAAGATGGCGTCTGCCCCATCATTCTGAATCCCTGAATGACTGTGATGAACGAAGCCTCATGGCAACACAAAATGGGCTTTTGTTGAGTGCAAGAAAGGAAATTTTGTTGTATTAAGCCATTGAGATTTTGAGCTGGTTGCCTTGGTCTGACCTAGCCCTGCGGATCTCAAATTGGCGCCCACGTGAGAACCAACCGCTTGCACGCCAGAACCAGCTCCTCCGAGTTTCTCGCTCAGCATGTCTGGGACGAACCTGCTAACTGGCTCGTCTAACCAGTTCCCAGGTGATGCGGCTGCTGCGGGCATGGGGACTATACTTTGGAAATCATTACCTGTCCTGTGCTTCCCTATTCCATATTACTCCAAATTCCACATTACAACCAAAGTGTGTTCACTCATTCATGTTCTCAGGCTGTATTTGTGAGACGCCAGCTACGTGCCAGGTCCTCTCCTGGGTGCCGCATCAGTGGTGACACACACAGCAGACTTGGTCCTTGCCTTCCGGTCTTAGGAATTTGCTCAAGGTCATGCCACGGCTAATGGTGGAAGTAGCACTTGAATCTGTGTCTTCTTACTCGATATCTAGGACTTGCTCCATTATGCCAAGCAACATCAACAAACACCTGGGCTGAGTTCATTATTCCTCTTAGTATCCTAAAAATGTCAAGATATGTGTGTGGGAAATTGTAGATCTTTTCTTTGTGGATGGGTTTTGTTTGCAAGTTTAGAAAGAAGAGCTTCGGGGGGTGGGTGGTGAGGAAAGTGAGGGGCCCTTAACACTGTCAGGAGACAGGAGGCTAAGAGAGCTCTGTGTGGTGGCAGCTGTGGGAAGACAGAAAGGGTCGAAGCGTGGTAGACATCCCAATGGACTGCCTAGACCCCCTTTCCCCTTCAAGGATGATGGACTGTTGGTGACCCCTAATGTGTGAAGTGGAAGTGGAAACTTCTTAGATGCGAACTTTGGGGACGGTATGAATCATTGTATTGTAACTAACTTTGGGGACAGTGTATCAATAAAAATGAGTCACTCTGGGTGCTTGGGACCCTTGAGCTTGGACAGAGAAGCCTTGCATCCCCTGGGTCTCACTGCTTCTTTTTTTTTTTTTTTTTAGGGATTTATTTATTTCTGCATACAAGCTGGGGTGTAGGGCAGAGGTGTGGGGAGGTGAGAGGGCTCACCAGAAACAGAGTGGGGAGCAGAACAGGCAGATCTTCCGAAACACACTGCTGAGGGAGCAGTGGGGCGAGGCAGGAGAGGTCTCCAGTGCTATGTGGGAGTCTCCCACGTGCTTATCGAAGCAGCTGCCCAGAGCACTTAACCTGTTGGGCCACCAGGGAGGCCCGTCCCGCTGCTCTTAAACCTATTTTGTGTCTGTCTGTCATTTCTTTGTTTCTCAGTTTCTTTCAGACTTCTCTCCTCAGCCCTGTTCACCTAGGTGGTCTCCGCCAACGGACCTACTCTCCCAGCTGGAGTACTGCTGACTGACAGCCCTTAGGTGGCAGCCTCCAATGGGAATAAGCGTTCCTAGAGTCAGGCTGCTTCACCCAAGGTCACAGCCCTTTCTTGGGAAGTCCACAGCCAGTCATTGATGGGGGACAAAATGGCTCCGAAGGGCCATCTCAGCCCCAGAGCTGAGGTCAACTGCTGCCTTCATTGTGGCTACATCCAGCTCTGCCCCTGCCTTCTTCTCTTCCCTTCCCTTCCCAAAGGTCGGGATCCTAAGAACATTCTTTAATAAAATCCTTCATGCTAATTTCCATCTCAGAAACTTCTTCCCAGAAACCCAACCTGCAAGAGGAATTTCAAGGTATATGCTGTGGGGTGAGTAATCTAAACGTCCTCCTCCTCCCTTTCAAAAACTTTGGTGAAATTGGCATTGCTCACTCATGCTTTTGTGAGACAGCATTTAGAGTGGGTTGAAGAGTCTCCTTCCTCCCCCAAATTCATGTCTACCTAGAATCTCAGAATATGACCTTATTTGGAAATAGGGTCTTTGCAGATAGAACAAGTTAAGGATCTCAAGATGAAATGATCCTGGATTTAGAGTGGGACCTAACTCCAATGACTGGTGGCTTTCTAAGACAAGAGGACACAGGGAAACCCACATACAGAAGAAGCCAGATGAAGATAGAGGCAGAGATTGGAGAGATGCAGCCACAATCCAGAGAAAACCTCCCAGCTCCAGATAACCGGAAAGGGAAGGAAGGATTCTCTCTTGCAGGATTCAGGGGGAGCACAGCCCTCTGACATCTCTGTCCAGGACTTGTAGTCTCCAGAACCATGAGAGCATAAGCTCTGTGCTTTAGCCATTCCACTTGGAGTATTTTGTTTTGGCAGACTTAGGAAACAAATACTATATTCTCTTGAAAAAGCTTAATGAGGAACAGAAGGGGGCAGCGAACCCTCCTACAAATGGAGATGAAATGCCCATGGGTCAGCATGTAGCAAGCCTTCGATAAAGGCTGGCAGAACTAAACTGAACCAGCGAGAAGAAAGGAAAAGGAAATTTTATTGAAAGTTGTCTCAGCATAGCTTCTCAATTTATTTTTCTTAGATCCTCAGCACCTGCCACTTTGCATGCTCAGTCATGCTCCTTGATTCTGCTCAGGGACTGAGGAGGGAATGGTATTCATTTTTGGACAATTCTAATAACTTTTTAGAAGCCAGGCACTAATGAGGTCCTTGCACTCACGGTGTCACTCTAATGCATGTCCTGGTCATTTCTACTGGATTCATAATTTTAAAATGCCCCTGGTCTTTTTTTTTTTCTTTTTGGAGTTGTTCCTCTTGGCCCCTAAGGAGACTCCAGTTCTATTTTTAGGTGTCTAGGCTGGTGGATAATATGCGATTTACAAGGTGATCTGTGAATACTCCTTAGGAGATCAGCACAGCATCAAATGTGGGCATCGTGCTATGCTTGTCTTGCTGAATCACTTGCTAAGGCTGCCATGCGCCTCAACTCCCCTCATCTGTGACATGGAGTCTCACTTCCTTTGCACACACCAGTGGCAGTAACACCAGAAAGGCTGCTCTTCTGATCACATCTGGAGTTCCCACATCATTTCAGAATCCTGCAAGTTGAGCCCTTGGGTCAATATCATATGCGTGCAAGTTGTGTTTATCAAAAACCAGTGATGCAAAAAATGAATCTCTGAGCTTTCTGTGCATTTAAAGTGTCCAGAATGAGCCCCCAGACACTCTCTCTGTTTGATCTTGCCTATCTCCAATGTGGATATCCAAACCATAGGAATATTTTTCAACGATCAACAATCAAAATGAACATTTCCAGTCAGCAAATATATTGCATTCTTGCTTATGTAAGACACTTTAATAGTTTCCATTGGAGGACTCAGATATATGGCTACTGTAGTTGAAGGGGCTTGAGGAGTGTCTGTGAATACTTCTTAATGTTTGAGAGCATGCAGAGCTTGCTTTGGATGTTAGGTCCTCTTCAATGGAACATGGACTGAGGTTCCACTTTCTGTTACCTCCTGAAAGGTGGCAGATTATGCTTATAAGAGAGAATTGACAGTGAAATGCTTTTGATTACAGTTGGATTCCAGATGGATTTGAAAAATACAGGGAATTTATCATCTAGTTGCTTGCATAACTGAAAGTCTGTAGATAGTACTCCTTTCAGGTCAAGTTTGATCCAGCTGCTTGAAAAGTATCAGTGGGCATAATGTCTTGGGGATCTATCTATGTCATTACTTCATTTCTTTTTATTGCCAAATAGTATGGATAGATCACATTTTGTGTATCCATTCATCAGTTGCTAGAGTTTGGGTTGCTTCCATGTTTTGGCTATTATGAATAATACTGCTATGAACATTCATGGGCACGTTTTTGTGTGGAGGTATGTTTTCCTTTCTCTTAGGTAAGTACTTAGTAGTGAGTGAGCAGTAAAGTTTTAGAGCAGGACA
This sequence comes from Scalopus aquaticus, assembly GCA_004024925.1. Lineage (NCBI taxonomy): Eukaryota > Metazoa > Chordata > Mammalia > Eulipotyphla > Talpidae > Scalopus > Scalopus aquaticus. Next base: position 163,551 of record PVIJ01001875.1, read on the forward strand.
AAATGCTAGACACTGTGCTGTGTTGAGAAACAGGGATTTGTTGTTAGATGTGACCACTAAGACCCAGTAGTTATGACTTCTGTTCTATCTAACAATTCTATTTCCATTAAATCAGTATTTCTCAACCTCAGCACTCTTGATATTTTTTGACAGATAATTCTTGGTTGGTTGGGGTTGGGAGGGTGTCCTATGAACTGTAGGATCTGGGGGAGCACCCTTAGCTTCCACTTACTAAACATCTCCCAGTTATGTTAACCAAAATCATCTCCAGATATTGCCAAGATCTGGAGGGACAAAATTGCCTCTGGATGGGCATCATTATATTACAGTTTAATTCATATATGGAAGATGTTCCAGGCCCGCTTGGGACCTGGGGCATTTGGTAGCTGAGCACATGGCTGGGCCTCTCTTTCACACTCAGTGTAGGTGTGTGGGTCCTGTCTTGGAGTGTTTGACGTTGACATCCTACATGCTGCTTTATATAAATTGTTCTAAATCAGTACCTCTCTTGTGGTTCGGTGTGTATGCATTTGTTCTCAAATTGGGCCAAGAGAAGAAGTAGATAATTGCAGATGGCACAGGCTGTTGTCTCTGTCAATTTAATTCAGATCAGTCCATCCTGGCGGAATTTATTCCAAAAGTCTGATTGTAAAACAACATGTAACAGGTACGCTGCATGTTTGTACAGCTCTGCTTACAAGAAGCATAAAGCAAAATGGAGTGGGTTTTGGTTTTGGGTTTGTTCATTTGTTCTGACTGCCAGGTACATAGTTCTCTTTTCCAAACAGCACCCTGCCTGCATTTTGATTGTGGGCAGTTGATGGGCAGAAAATCCAGGCATGCAGCCCTTACATTACAGAAGCCAAGAGGGGTTCCTGGAGGTCCCTCCTCTCCAGCTGCAGGGAATGGAATATGAGGTTCACTTATCTATTCCTGTGCAATAAAGAACCCCAAATTTAGAGGCTTAAAACAACAATGAGTTATAATTTCTGATGACTCTCTGAGTTAGCCATCTGGACATCTTCTGGGCTCATCCACATGGCTTCAGCTGCCATGTGGTAGGACTAGGTTGGAAGATCCAAGATGGTCTTACTCAGTATTTGGCAATGGGAGCTGATTGTCATCTGGGGAGCCTCAGATCTCTTCCACATGACCTCTCATCTTCCAGTGGGCTTGTCCGATGACGTGGTGGTCTTAGGGCTACAGGAAGATGAAGGGAAAAAAAACTAAAACAATTCATAAGACAGAGGCTCTGGAGTTCACATAGTATCATGTCTGCCACATTCTGTTGATCAAGGCAAGTCATAAGGCCAACTCCAGTTCAAGGGAGTAGAAGAATAGACTCTACCTCTTGAAGGCAGGAGCAGCAACATCACAATAGGGAGGGGGATGGGCAGAAAAAAGAATGATTCTTTCAGAGCTATTATTTTAATGATGTGGTACATGTGTGACTCAAGTCATTCCAATTGGACAATGTCTCCTGGGACTCCAGATGTGTGTACATGTGTGTTTGGCTTGGGTTGATCAAAGTTGGCTTCTGTCACTTTCAACCAAAGAATCCTAATGATACATGCATAAGGTCTTTTGAGTCGGAAACCTTCCCCAGATTTTGATATACATTCACTTCTCTCCACTGGTTCTAGGGGGCAGGTGTCAAGTCCTGAGAACTGTCTTACCCCATTCCAAGCCCACCAGTGGCCCCCTTTGCCCATGTCTGTGCAATGTAATCCCAACCCCTTGACCATAGTTATTGGGACCAGAAGTAGAAATTCACCTTACTGGGCCTCCATGGTGGCGCAACGGGTTAAGTTGCAGCACTATGAAGCTATCCAGAGCCACTGCAGCATGAGTTCGATACCCGGCCAGGGAGATTCCCACATGGCACAGCAGACCTCTCCTGTCTTGCCCGCTGCTCCTCTCGGCAGTGTATTTAAGTCTATCTGCCTGTTCTGCTCCCCACTCTGTCTCTGGTGAATCCTCTCCGCCCCCCACCGAACCCCAGCTTGTATGCATAAATAAATAAATCCTTAAAAAAAAAGAAAGAAATTGACTCTACTGAGCCCGATCAGCTTATTTTTCCCAGCACTTGAAATCAGGACAAGTGAATCCATCAGACCCGACTATCCCTTGAGTGAGGCCAGATAAGCTCAAGGATTGAGGATGATCACCTTTCACCCTACACAGGAGAAAAACAGAGAAAGTTGATGTGCAGAAAGTAAGAAGCAGAGATGCTGAGGGGAGAGAGAGAACATGTGGCATCAGAAAAAAAGGAACTTGAAAGATATTTGACTCCTGAGAGCTTTCTGGTCCCTGGTGATTGACTCTTAGGGTTGGTTCAGAATCAGCAAACCCAAGAATCAGCAAACATCTGAATTCAGGTCACCAAGAGAGAGTGAATTCCAGAATTCATGTAAGAGATATATTCTTTTTCATATCAGAAGATATGGTCTTTCTTCCCCTGGATGATGTGGCTTGAAGATGTGAGATATGCTAAATAGACCAGGATCCAGAGCAGCTATGACAACACTGGGCAGACACTACAGGTGATGATACCGGCCCTATAAGAGTTAGAACAGAGAGGGGGAAAGAAAGCAGGTGCTTTCCAGTCCCCAACTCGGTGCTAAGGAGAGTTTACAACTCACCAAAAAGTATTTGATCAACTCACCAAAAAGTATTGAACTATACACTGAGAATGGGGGAATTTTATGATCGGTAAATCATATCCCAATAGAAGCATATTCAATGTGTAGGCATGGACTAGCAGTACCACCTTACCTGGAAGTTGTTTGGAAAAGGCTTAGTCCACAACCCAGACTTGCTGATTCAGAATTTACATTTTTACTGAGGTTCCTAGGTAATTTGTATGCATGTCAAAATTTGAGAAAAAAGGGGCAGAACCAAAGGTAGCTAACCATGACTTCTGGCTGAAAAAACGACTCCCATCCATACATAAGACCCAGGAGTATCGCTTGCTGGTCCTACCAACCTGTAGAGAGACATAAGCTTTGATGCAACTTAAAGCGAGGTAAAAGAAGTGTTGGCCGTTATGTATACACTTGAAAAATGATAGCTATAGCATGCAGGACACTTTTACTGTGTGGGGCAATATGCTAACTTTACTTTGCATGCTGTTCTCTGCTTACAGTAGCCCTCTGAGGTAGATGTTATACTTTAGATCCATTTTATGGATAAAGGATGTGAAGTACTGAGAGATTAATTGACAGGTTCAAAGTCACACAACTTAATGTATAGGAGCCTACTGTCACACAGGTGAAATTACTTGCATTGGCTGCAGTATAGGAACTTCCTCCAGGGGGCACAGTTCACATTGTGCTCTGTGTGCATGACAGTCATGCGCTTTTTACCCATTATTCTGTACTGACTCCTATTACTCCTTCTGGGTGTGTAAATTAGGCCAGTAGAACCTCTGAGAAATGGTTGATACAGAATAAGGATTTAGGCCTGGCTACAGAATAAGGATTTAGGCCTGGCAGTAACCTGACTTAGAGAAATAACGTCACCTTATTCATCAGAGCCTGCTGTGATCTGGAGTCTTGGAAGTGGTCCATAGCCAGAGAGCTTGAGCAGTGGGTGGGAACCAGGTGGCGAGCATTAGAATAACACTGCAGCTGCAGCTGGTGACCCAGGCAAGGCCATGTGCTGATCTAGGCAAGCATACAAAAACTAAAAGGGCAGAAACTCTAAAAGGAGTTTCTGGAAAAGAAGAAAACTCCTTGTGCCTTTGCAGCAAACCTGGAAACCCTTGCATCAATACTGCTTTGCTGGGTGCCAGCCTCAGTGGTATCCATCACTGGGAGTAGCTACAAGGTGAACCTGAGAGATACAGTGATGTTTCCTGGTGGAAGTGAATTAGAGTACTAAAGACAGACTTTAAGAATGCAAATTCTCCAAACAGAAAGTGTGCGCCCATAGCTAGGTATAAAGATGTGCCCTTAGGTCTTTGGCAGTCTTTGAGCCATAGAATCATTCTAAATTAAGCATTGTTGCAATGCTCCCAAATGAGAGGTAACTTGGGATAGAGATTGCCTCTATCAGGTAGACCAAGATCAAAGGCTTGCATCTTTGGTTTATTAATTGTGTTAACTTGAAGAAATGATTCTCCCTCTTTGACATTTTTGTTAGAAAGATAGGGAGTAATAATAGCACCTGATTCATAGAATGATTTTGAGGCTCAAATGAACTAATATGTATGAAGTGTTTTGCATAATGCTGCGCACATAACTAATACTCACTAAATTTAAACTTTTATTATTAAAATAAAAAATCATTGAATTTATAATAGTTGTTGAGTTCAAAATGCACAGCCCATCTCTGCAAAGTCCTGCAGAATGACCCTGCAGTAACCATTTTTGTCTGCCCAGTTTTCATTCTTTTTAGGTAATAACCCTCAGATTCTCCTTTGAAATACCATTCTGGACAGAAATTGATCATTGCCCCCTAATATACATCCTCTCTTGTCCCCTTTTTCTGTTTTTTTCACATGGCTGATCAGAATTCCCAGCTTCCCTTGCAGCTAGGTCTGATTATCTGCCTAAGTTCTGATCCATGAGGTGGAAGTAGAACTGAGGTACATGGCTTCCACATAGTACTTTGTTGGAGGAAGTATGTACTTATTTTTACCTTATTCCTGGATGCTGGCTGAAATCTCTCTGGAGTTCATGCTGCCACACTGCATCATGAGGAATAAGCTATATGATGAGGGTGGAAGACTAACAAGATAGAAGGAAGCTGGTGGGAGGGTACCAACTCTGTATTTCTTTTAAGTGAGGAGATATAAACATATTTTGTTTAAGTGACTATTGTCACTGTCATCCTCATCCTTATCATTCCTTTGGGCGTGTGTGTGTAACCTAATCCTAGCTAGGACACACCATTACCCTGCTACTTGTCCAAGTGCTTCAGGAAAGTGGTGTTTCCTTTCATAGCTCCAGATAAGGGCAAATAACTGTTACCTGAATGCTCAGTGGCCGCCATGATCAGTGAGACATGAGCATGTGACTCAGCTGGTCTAGTGAAACTCTATCTTAGGACTTTTGCTAGAATAAGTGGAGGACCTCCCTGGTGGAGCAACAGGTTAAGTCTCAGCCTATGAAGCTAACCTCAGCCACTGCAGCACAAGTTCGATCCCCGGTCAGGGAGCTGACCCACATGGCGCAACAGACCTCTCCTGCCTTGCCCGCTGCTCCCCTCAGCCGTGTCTTTCAGTCAAAGTGCCTGTTCTACTCCCCACTCTGTCTCTAGTGAATCCTCTTAACCACCTCCCCACACCTCTGGCCTACACCCCAGTTCTTGTATGCAAAAGTAAATAAGTCTCAAAAAAAAAAAAAAAACAGAATAGGTTGAAAAGAGCCTCTTCCTTTTCCACAGCAGTTGCTAGCCTGGTAAAATGTAACCATTTTCGCCACCTTGTTGGGAAAGCTCCCCCAGGATGAATTCTGTGCAGAGGGAGTGGAGTGGGCTGGTGGAGAGGGACAGATTCCCGGCAATGTCATCTGAGCAGCAAGTAGCATTTATCTATGTTCAAAGGGACCCTCTAAACTCTCCATAGCATGAGTTCATTAATTCTCCTAGATTTAAAGTTTGTTTAAATTCATTTCTCTCAAGGATGACTAAAAAGATATTGATTAATACACACGAAACAACTAAAGGTTAATGACAGTGTATGAGTAGGTGTTACATTTTGTGTTTATAAAATACAAGTTCTATGAGGATTCAAAGTGGGAGGTCAAGTGTATTGAAAAGGGGAGAAGCCACATGGAAACTGAATCTTTAAAGAGTGGGCAGAAATTGGACAGGTGGAGAGAAGGAAAAAGGCTATTTCAGGCAGGGAGAAACATAAATAATAACAATGATGACTAATACATACAGCTTTAATAACATGTTCGAAAGACATTTTATTCTCCTAATAGACCAATAAAGCATGCTTTGTTATCACCCCATTTTAGAGTTGAATAAACTAAAGGACAGAGAAGATCATTAACATGTCTCAGAAAACACAGCCAATAAATTAAAATGGATTTGAATCTGGAAATAGATTACAGAGAAGACAACCACTCCTTTGTAATCTAGATCTCCAAGAGAAAAGGCATGGATTTTGAAATAGGAGCTATTTATTTATTTATTTAATAACTATTTATTTATGCATACAAGAGCTGGGGTGCAGGCCAGAGGTGTGGGGGTGGGGTGGGGTGTGTAAGAAGATTCACCAGAGACAGAGCGGGAGCAGAACAGGCAGATTGACAGAAATATACTGCTAAGGGGAGCAGTGGGCTAGACAGGAGAGGTTTGCTGCTCCATGTGGGAAGCTCCCTGGCTGGGGATCGAACTCATGCTGCAGTGAATGCGGATAGCTTCATAGTGCTGAGACTTAACCCCTTGCACCACCAGGGAGATCCCAAGGGTCTATTTAGAACTATTTTGCTTTGTTCTCCCTCTCCCTCTCTTCTTTCTTGCTACAGACCCTGGACTACCTGGGCATTACTGTAAGCTCAAGGTACATATGTTCATAGAATAATGTCTACACCAAATTATCCTCTTTAACAAGAAGTGACATGGGGGAGCAGTAGCCATAGAACTGGACCCAACTGATTATCCCCAAGATGGTGATTGAGCGCCATGTTCAAATAGTGCCAGGTGCAGAAAGATCCCCTGCACTGACCACTGATACTCTGCCTGAATCCATAACACCTCTGTCTTCCCCCAAAAGAGAGCCCCTTCCCAAGACTTGGGGAGTAGGTGTTTTGAACATGAGTTCTTCTTTCTTCATTGCAATAAAGTTCTTGGCCTGTTAAAATGAACCTGGTTCCTGAATGTTTGGCTTTTGGTCACCAGGCAAACAGACCCTCACCTTAAGGCATGGGGGGCTACTAACAGTAACAGGAAATTATATTACCCCCATTGGAGGGACAGGTCAGACTTGGGGTGCTTCCATCCAACTTTCTTATCCACAGGGCCAGCACTATCTCAGGAACTTGAAACTTGTGGCATCTCTGTCTTCTCATCTGTCCAGTTTTGGGGGGGCTTATCAGTATGTTTGAGGTTTCTCAGCAGATGTAACAAGGCTCTGTCAAAGGTTTGTATTAAAAACACAATGGAAGGGAGCAAGAAATTTTAGGGAACTTATTTTCTATAACAAAACACTTTTTTTCTAATCCATTACAGGACTCAGTTTCCCCCTGTATGACTGGGTCCCTGTGCCATGTTCTACTGAGTGAGGTAAGAAAATAACTCTCAACTCTGTGTTCTTCGCTACAGATTACAGAAAAAATATTTCTTGCTCATAATTCAAATAATACAAGCTCATTATTAAAAAAATTTTCAACCAGGGGTAAGCCCCCACTCTGGCTTTGATTGCCTTCAGCACTTAAATATGTTGGGGCACAAAGGAAACCATCCCATATCCCTCTGGGTTCTTCTAGAGCAGCAAATATCCAACAAGCATCAGACAGATTGAGAAGAGAGAACGTGAAAGAAGAAGCTTAACAATAACATGGATATCTTCAGTGTGTTGGAAGAGACCCAGCAGGACTTAGTAACTCCCCCAAGAGGCTTCAGATACCCAAGAGGCTTAAATAAGCTATTTAAGACAGAATGACTGGGGTAGGGGGAGGGAAAGTCAGGAGGTGATGTGGGAGGCACAGTAAACAAAGTTATGCAGATTAAGTTCTGCCTTCTCTTAGAAAAGAGGTAAGGAGATTAGTCTCCCCAGTAGAGGATTTTACAGGGTTGCATGTAAATATCTTTTCCAACCACCACTCAACTTCAGCGTCCTCCCATGAAACCAACCTTCCTCCAACAATATATATTTTAGGGTGGTAGATTTTGGCTCTCTTACAAACACAATCCTAGAAAACCAGTTTCAACTGGCTACACCTAAGTAAGCGATAGAATATTACTGAAATTTTTTTTGAGAAGATGGGGAAGAAGATGACATCACATATCACATGGCAAAACTATAGAATCCCCTCTGAAGATTTTTGTTCTGATAAAATTTCCTCTCTTGGGCCTCCCTGGTGGCTCAAGGGAATAAGTCTCAGCACCATCAAGCTATCAGCAGCCACTGCAGCAGGAGTTCAAGTTCAATCCCCCAACAAGGAGCTAACACACATCAGACCTCTCCTGTTTTGCCCGTTGCTCCCCTCAGCAGTGCATTTCAGTAGATCTACCACTTTGTCTCTGGTGAATCCTCTCACCCCTGTACCTCTGGCCTGCAACCCAGCTCTTGTATGCATAAATTAATAAAATAAATCTTAAAAAAAATAAAAATTCCTCTCTCAACGTTAGTCTCCACTCCTCACTCTTTCCTCCTTTCCTCTCTTTTTTTCCCCATTCCAACTTAAATTCCCTTCCATTGTCTGGAGCAACTCCGTCCTGGTTCACAACCTGCCTGTGCCACTCAACAAGACAGAAGTCAGGTAGTTGACTGACCTTACTCTGACCCTTGTTAAAGAAAGCAACTGGTTAGTCATTAATTATTCATTCAGAACAGCTAGGACTAAGTGTGACTCTTTCAGGTTTGGAAGACACACTGTGTGACCCTCTTCCAAGTTCTCCATTTAATGAAATCATGTTGGTGACTTGAATTGTGGGCTGGAGTATTTACACCATAGAGATTGGCAAACACTATCAATCAAACACACTTCCCCCCAAAGAGCTATCTTCTAAACATTTGCCCGCAGCACCTAACTGGACCCACTTTGCAGGAGGCACATGATAGTTTTTAACCGAACAAAAATAAGTCTTGCTCTGCAGAAGGAAGGTTGTGGTGGGGGTGGAGGATGATTTTTGATGCCAAGATTTTCTCCATATCACTACATATATAATACATAGAAAGTGCAACATTTCTTTCCCGTCTCCTGACCTATATTCTCCTCAAGACAACTACAAAGTTTTGTGTATCTGTTTTTCCTCTTTTCAAGCATATATTAACATATATCCATTTTATTTGTATCAGTTTTACAGTGCTATCCTGTTTACATTTTACTTACTTTTTTTTTTTTTTTTTTTTTTTTTTTTTTTTTTTTTTTTTTTTTTTTTTTTTTAGTTTTTGTGAAGAAGTGTAGGCCAGAGGTGCATGGTGGTAGTGGGGTGGGAGGGAGTGGTGAGAGGATTCAGAGTGAGGAACAGAACAGGGGAATCTACTGAAATATGCTGCTGAAGGGAGTAGTGGGTGAGACAGGAGAGGTCTGCTGTGCCATATGCGGGGGAGCTCCCTGCCTGGGGATCGAACTCAGGCTGTAGAGGTGATAGCACTGAAACTGAACCCTTAGATCACCAGGGAGGCCTCGTTTTACTTTCATTTTCATCTAACAAGAAATTTTGGATATTTTTATTTATGCACACACAGGGTCATTTAAAAAATTGGTGCATAGTGTTGATTGAATTGTGTGTCTTTCATAATTAATTTAGCCAAGTCGCTATTAATGGACATTTGTCTTTTTCAGTTATTATTGTTATTATTATTATTTTCTGTTGGGTAAAGTATTTTTCTATAAAGTACATTTCTAGAGGATGAATTGCTGAACAAAGAGTAAAACATTTTTCATTTTTATAGATATTGTCAAAAAGGTTTGTGCTGAGTTAGGCTTCCACTAACAGTGCATGATGGAATTTTTTTTTCCAAATGAGTTTCCAGATAAAATTTAATGCTCTGATTGCTGTTGACAGCCACAACTGGGACTTAGCAGTGATGCCTTGATTGATTTCCTCACCCACCCTTTAATTTCACTCCCCGCTTCCTTTATTCATGTCATTACTCCCACCGGAAATGCCTTTCCCACATAAACACATCCCACCCATTCTTCCAGATTGTTTACAAATCCCTTCTCATGTTCAGGCTCTCAACTGGGGCACTTGGGAATATCTAGAGACACTTTTGATGGTCACAAAAGGAAGTAAGAGCTGCCTGTGGTATCTAACAGGTGGAGGCTGGGGGTCCCTAACCATCTTACATACATGTGATCACCTCTCACATCCAGGTTATCCAGCCCAATGTCAAAAGCACCAAAGCTGGGCCTCCCTGGTGGCAGCTCTATGAGGCTAGCTGCAGCCACTGCAGCACAAGTTCGATCCTCAGCCAGGGAGCTGACCCACAGGGCACAGCAGACCTCTCCTGTCTCGCCTGCTACTCTCCTCAGCAGTGTATTTTAGTAGATCTGCCTGTTCTGCTCCCCACTTTGTCTCTGGTGAACCCTCTCACCCCCTGCACCTCTGGCCTACACCCCAGTTCTTTGTATGCATACATAAATAAATCCCTAAAAAAAAAAAAAGAATAGGAAAAAGCCTTGGAGGAATAAGGAAGGCTCCAGAGACAAAGGCAACAAATTCCAAAGGGGTTAATCAAACACCCCCAGAATAGGACATTCCTGGACAAGGGCAATAAAAAGCTTTCTCAGATAAGGGCTGGGATGCAAGATGTAATTCTGGGCACAGAGACATTAAGACAGAGTGAGTGAGTCCACTGAGAACTAGCCAATCACAGAAAGACTGGTGGCGCTTTAGAATAATTAGGGAAAGAAGGTGTGTGTTCTCTGAGGCAAGCCCTTGCTTGGTCTAGTCCACGGGTCTGGGAGGCCCACTTTGTCTCTGTTCTTTTTCTCCCTAAACTTTCCCTTGTATCTACCTTTCTAAATGAATTAGCCGCTTTTTGCTTACTTGCCCGAGATTCAGTGAAGTTCTTGCCGTGGCTTCGTTAGACACCAGCCCGTCACCATGGGCTCTAGTTCTAGCGATTAGAACCTAGAGATTGAATCCTGGCTGGATAACTAGACCTGAAAACCTGAAATTGCAGTAACACCAATTTCTGTCATTGATTAGCTGCCATGAATATTTCCAACAAATCTCAAAGCTCAACGACTTCATGTTCCTTAAAGAATCTTAGCCACACCGAATGACAAACTGGTAGAGAATCTCAGATGTATGATCTTTCTATTCTGGAAAACAGTTTTTCACTTGGCAAAGGAAAGTGAGCAGGGATTATGTTCTAGTAGGCAGAAAGCCTTTATGTTCAAAACTCTGCTTTTTACACTGTGCTAATGGGGAGCAGAGAGAAATATAGTTCAGAAGAGTGATCATCTTCAACCACACCACCCCTTAAAGAGAAATTTCAATTCTAAAACTGTGTCACCAAGCACATCAATTGAGAGAGAAATGTCTTAATGGTGGTGGAAAATCTTTATGCCCAGAAAATTGATCGCATTAAGGTGCCGTCTTGCTCTTATCTGCAGTGAACACAAAGTGATGTTAATGTATCACTCGGTTGTTCTCCCCCTTCTAGTGTTTCATCCTAAATAGCAGCAACCTGTGGGAGGTTACAAAATCAGTTCTTTCCTGGTCTCCTCTTTCCTGTTTAGTGTGCACAGGAATCCAATGCTTATACATTTTCCCTCTGAAGTCTTAGAATTTATTTTGGTTTATAGGTGTCCTTGTGCTTATGCCCCGGATGAATATATTCTCGGACGCGCAAGGTATATAAGGAGCATGCCAAGGGTTTGGAACATTTCCCAAATTGCCTTTTGTAGTGTAACAGGGCAGTTAAAAGGGGGGATTGTAACAGGGTGGTCCCCAGAAAGAGGGGAGGTTCCAGGTTCTCTGCCCCACCCAAGTGAGGGTGAAGCTGAGCATGGAGAAGGAGAAGCTGGTGGCGACTGAAAAAGGAAGGAAGGAAGCAGGATGGAGAGTTAGGAGGCCTGGAGGAGGCACAGGGAGCAGAGAGACCTGTGAAGAAGCTGCACTAGCTTCTTGGTCCTGGACTGGTTAAAATAGATGTGGGAAGAGACCCGTGGGGAGGTTGACAATGGCAGCTTTTATCTTAATTTGATTTTGCTCTTTTCCTCCCAGACTTGTCTGTTTTGACCCTTTTCTGAGTCCCCACTGGAAAGTACTTTAGGCTTGTGGCAGGCGTTCAGGCCTTGCTTTGGGCAAGTACCCTTTGGGTGGACTTTTACCCATGAGGGGATGAGTAACTTTGGGTGCTTGATTTGGAAACTACATTCTTTGTCTTTTTTGTATTGTACACTAATTGTATTAAAGTTCCTTTCCGCTGAAGGTCTTATATATTTCGTCTTGATGCGGTGGATGGCAGAACCTATTTAGAGCAGGCAGGTTTGGGGGTTCTAAGGTGCCCCCTCTCCCTGCCCTGTAACAATAGGATGACTCTGGAAGAGGTCAGGACTCAAAATTGGATAAAAAAGCATGAAAAGTCTCATGGACCCCACTTTCCAAAGAGAGAAGAAAACATTTAGGGTCCCCCTTCTCTATAAGAAGGAACCAATCTTTTGGTAGTTCATTCTTATACTTGATTCCAGCTCTCCAGGCTTTTATGGAGGGGAGGAGATAAAGCAAGGCTTTCCTCTGTCCCTCACCTAGTCCAAGGTGAGATTCTCTTAGGGATGGGGGCCACCTGCCCTCAGGGAGAGCTGGAGGCATCTGCTTCCCACGTGATCAGGGTGGGGGAGGGGGAATGAATTGCATTTTAATTAGAGTTGCATTTCATTTTTTCAACTTTATTAAGGTTAATTTGCATATAATAAATACAACATTTTAGGCATACATTTAGATGGAGCTTGACAAAGGCATACATCTTATAAACCACCAGTGCCATTAACATATAGAAGATTCTCATCAGCTTCAAAAAGTCCTTAATGCCCACTTGCAAGGAATCCTCCCCTCCCCCTCCGGTTGCTATCAATTTTTCCCTTTTCTGGAATTTTACATAAATGCAATCACACAGTATGTACTTTTGTGTGGGGCTTCTTGTACTCAGCATGTTAGTTTTGAGATTTTCCTATGTTGTTGGTTATCAGTCCTTTATTCCTTCTTATTGCAGAGGAGAACCCATTGTGTGGACAGGCTACAATTTATTTATCCTCCTTTTCATTTTCATGTTAATTTGGGTGGAAGAGGGATTCTTATAAGGCTGATGCTTCCTATTTAGGAACAAGCCACGCAGCTCTATTTTCCTTCTTAAGTCTGGTTTTTATATCTGTAGCTAAGCTTTAAGCTTTTCTTTATGTGGCCTCCGCTCTTGTGATGTTTATTTCTAGGAACCTAATATGCTGTTGTTACTGGAATGGAACAATTTCTTCTTAACATTATTAGCTCAATGGTTGTTGCTGGTATAATAGAGAAAGCAATTGATTTTTCCTTACATTCATCTTATGTGGGGCTATCGTTTGGAACTCTGTTGACTCTAATACTTTCTGAGTTGATTCTCTTGGAATTTTTTAGATTAGAGTATTATCTAATTATACATGGTCACCATTTCTAAGGCTCTGCTTGTTCCTTTTTTAATTTTTGTGGTCTCTGAGGAAAGGGAGAGAAAAAGGGTAGGGAGGTCTTTTAGTGTTTAGAGGCACAGGGGCGGAGAGAGAGGGAAGGAAAGGGAGCCTGGATTCTCCAGGTTGGGGAGGGCCCCAGTGAATTAAGAGGACACCTTGGAAATGAAACAGGGATAGGAGCTGAGGGGAGGGTGATTGGAAAATCTAAGTAGGAGCCCATTTCTTTTATCAGAAAATTGTGTGGGGTGGGGGGGTTGGTCTTTCCTCTAATTTTTAGTCTCTGCTTCAGCAACAAAGGAGCTTTAAAGGACGGACGTGGGGGAACAGCATGAAAAATCAGATCACTCTCTCCCCACTCCAAATCCGGGCTTAAACAGGAGAGGAATGTGGGGGAAATGAAGTATCAGATGGTGCTACAAGGGACTAGGGGAAAACTAAGAAATCTGAAAGTTCTGGGCTTTGCTAGGGATTTCATCAAAGGGTGGAAAAGGGACATTCAATAGAGAGTGCTTGAAGGAAGAGATGCAAGAAGAGAAAATTGTTTCTTTTTGGTACAGATGGTTTAATAAACCAGTTGCATTTAAAATGTCAGCTGCACTGCTACTATTCCTATTTTGGGAAGGGGGGCAATAAAGAGGATACTGGAGAAGACATTGTCATTTTTGGAACCCCCTCTGTATACTATTTATAAAAATATTCCTTTCTGGAGTTAGATTTTGCCTTTCATGGTGCCACCAGATGGGCATCATCAGTTAAGGAGAATATAATCACGGACCGTGTGTTAGAAGAAGCACCAGTGCCAACGGGGCGGGGGGGGGGGGGGTGCAGCTGCAGTTACTCTATTGGGCCACTAGATAGCGCTTCTGCTTCGGGGAGGCAAAACCCAAAGGAAGCAGAGGGCCCTTAAGTGCCTTAGAGATGAGGACATCGTGGAAGTAAGTTTGCAGGCAGGAACATAAAGGTTGTTATTGGGAGTGAAGTAGAAGTTCTCATTAGACAGTGTGGGATGAGTGCGCCCTGGAGAAATGCCCCCTTTTCATATGGGAAATGTCTATTGCTCAACTAGGAAAGGAAAACTACCTAGGCACAAGGTTTATGAAGTCTACCACTTCAAAAAACTTCTGATGGCCTTTACAGAAAAATAACAGAAAATAACAAGTGTCGGTGAAGAGGGGGAAAATTGGAAAACTGATGCATTGGTGGGAATGTGAAATGGTATGACTGCTGTGGGAAACACTTCTTCAAGAGGTTGAACGGAGAGTTAATCATATGACCCAGCAATTCCACTCCTTGCACATACCCCAAAGCATTGAAAGCAGGGACTCAAGCAGACACATGTATGCGAACACTAAGAGCATTATTCATCATAACGAAAAGGTGGGAGCATCCCAGCGTCCATCGACATCATCAGTTGAATGTATGTTCCTGAGTTGTGAGAAGGAATGAACTTCTGATATATGCCAACAATGTGAACAAATGTTGAAGGTGTTATGCTGCGATGTGAAATAAGGCAGACACAACAGGATACTGTGACTCCACATAGATGAGGCACCTAGAATCAGCAAATTCATAGAGACAGAAAGGAGTTGGAAGGAGTGGGGGTGGGGCGATGCTGTGTCATGTATAAAGAGTTTGGTTTTGAGAAGAGTTCTGGAGATGAATGGTGATGACAGTTGCCCAAGAATATGAGCATATTTAATGCAACTGAATTGTGCACTGAAAAATGCTAAGATAAAGACACAGGCGAAAATGACAGTGGTAGATCAGCTATCCCTGTGAGAATGGCACATATTTAAAAAGAAAAAAAACCAACAACAAGAGCTGGAGAAGATGCAGAGAAAGAGGAACCTATTCCATTGTTTGAGGGAGTGTAAGCTGGTGCAACCATTATGGAAAGCAATCTGGATTTACCTTAAAAAAGTAAAAATGGAAATACTATGTAACTAATCCTTTCTGGGTACCTATCCAAAGAACGTGAAATCATCAACTCAACAAACTGTATGCTCTTCAATTCTTTAAAAAATTTTTTATTTATGCATACAAGAGCTGAGGTGCAGTTCAGAGGTGTGGGGGGTTGGTGGTGAGAGGATTCACCAGAGACAGAAGGGGGAGCAGAACAGGCAAATCTACTAAAATACACTGTAGAGGGGAGCAGTGGGTGAGACAGGAGAGGTCTACTGCGGCATGTGGGTCAGCTCCCTGGCTGGGGATCAAACTTCTGCTGCAGTGGCTGCAGATAATGTCATAGTGCTGAAACTTAACCCCTTGCGCCACCAGGGAGGCCAAAAAGGAGTATCTCTGACCTTACCTTCTGCTATTCTTGCCTGCATTAACTCTTCTTCAGCCTTGAGTTTGTCCACCAGTATCCCCTCCGTTTTCCCCTCCCCAAAGATGTCCATGCCCTTACCCTCAGAACCTGTGAAAAGGTTATCTTACATGGCAAAAAGTACTTTGCAGATGTGATTAAGGGTCTGGAGATGGGGAACTTAGTTGGGGTGACACAGTACAAGCCTCCTTATAAGTGAAAGTCAGGAGGGTCAGAGAGAGAAGGAGGTGTGACAAATGAAAGGGAGGAGGAGAAGTGTTTGTGGGCAGAAAGAGGGACAACCCAGGACCCCAAGCTTGCCTGCTCTAAATGAGCTCTGCCTTCCACCGCCTCAAGGCAAAACATACTCTAGTGCTTAAGACCTTCAATAAGACCTACAACTAGTGTGCAATAGAAGAGAAAGAATATAGTTCAGTTAGTTTCTAATTAAGTTTCTAATTAATAGTTTCTAATTAAGCACCCAAAATTACCCTTCCTCTCATGAGTAAATGTCCAGCCAAACAGGGTTGGCCTAAAGCTTGTCACAAGTCTAAAGCACCTTCTGGTGGGGAGTGGAAGGGACCAGGCAAATCTGGAAGGAAAAGAGCAAAATCCAAATCCAAGTCAAGACAAAGGCTGCCACTGTCAGCCTCCCCGCTGGTCTCTTACCCACATCTCTGTCTCTTTCAAGTGTTTCCTTCCATGTCCCCCAAGTTCCTGGTACAAGTCCAAGGCCGAGAAACTTCTTCACATGTCTCTGCCCCCTGTTCTCTTCCATGTCTCCTTCCTGATCCCTCCTTCCTTCTCCCAGTCTTCTCTAATTTCTCCTCTCTGCCCAGCTCCACCCTGCCTTGGGTGGGGCAAGGATCCTGGAACCTCCCTTTTCCCTGGGGACCATCCTATTATTGAAGGAAGAGGAGGGAGAGGAGGCCTACAGAATTCAGGGAACTTGGTGCTGTTGGCCACCACAAAGTGACTGTATCATTGTCCCACAGGTGACGCAGGAGGGTTCAATTTTTTTCACACTCATCAATACTTGTTATTGTCTGTCTTTTTTTTTTAATTTTTTTAAAAGATTTTTATTTATTTATACATACAGCTGGGGCACAGGCCAGAGGTGTGGACTGGTGAGAGGCTTGACCAGAGACAGAGTGGGGAGCAGAACAGGCAGATCAGAAACACACTGCTGAGGGAGCAGCGGGCGAAGCAGGAGAGGTCTGCCGCACCATGTGGGACTCTCCCTGGCTGGGCGTCGAACTCGCATCGCTGCTGCCGACAGCTCCACAGCCCAGCGCCCAACCGCTGCGCCACTAGGGAGGCCCT